>PVJA010005095.1:0-58923 GCA_004027025.1 Myocastor coypus | reverse complement strand
ATGTCATTCTTGTGCTAGATTTCTAGGATCTTGACTATTATATGTCTGGTTGTGTTTTAAGTGGGTTAATGTTATTTGGAGTTCTATATGCTTCAGTTACTGAATGCCAAGTTGTTTCCACATATTTAGGAAGTTTTCTGCTACTACTTCTGTCCATATTCTTCTCATATCATTTGCATTCATCCCTTTCTCATTGATGCCTGTTACTCTCACATTGTTCATCTTTGCATCATCTTTTAAGTGTTGAAATATGTGTCTTCTTCAGAAGCAATTATTAACTCTTTCATTATGGTTATCCTTTCTGTTTTGTTTCAGAAATTATTTCTCATCTAATTTCCTCTCTACAAAGTTGTCTCTTTAACTCAGACACTATTAATTCAGAGATTTCTTTTTTTACTTCAGAGATTATGTCTGTTTTGATTTCCTCTCTACCATCTTGCAGCTGTTTCTTTGCTTCAGACGTTATCAATTCAGAGATTTCAGCTGTGTGATTTCCATTTTTTTCTATGCAAGTGTCTCCTGCATTTTTTTTCTGGGTGGACTTGGGTCCTGAGATTGAATTTTGCTCCTTTCCTTTGTCATTTTGCATAACACTGTCCTCTGGCCTTTGGCATAGAGCTTGGTGGAACTATGTATTTAATGTAGTTCTTACCCCAAAGAGATTGTATGGTAAAGCAGTTATAGTTTTGTATTTACAGTACAACAGTTAGGGACACTAATAATGGGTAGTGCTATTTAGTAGTTGACAAACTTTTGTAACTAACAATTTTGTATTTCACACAGTAAGAGCTAACCGTATGCGTGCGTAGCTAAGAAGATATTAAATTGGGAGGTTGTATTTAATTTAGTTCACTTAAGTTTTGTCTGATTATCTTCCTTTGATGTACCTGGGGTCTTCCAGGCAGGCTAGTTCTCGCGACTACCTATAGCCCCCTCTGTAGATCTAGAGGAAAAAAGAGAAGACACTCACATAGACTTGGATTTAACAAAGTGTCTCAGCTTATTGGGTCTGGGTGTACCAAGTCTGAACTCATCCAGATGTGCCCAGCTTGTGCCTGGCTGCTGCAGCTCATGGCAGTGAACCCCACACAGCAGCAAGGCCTGTGGTGGGTCCAGAGCAGATCGGCTGGCGGGCATGGAGCAGGAATTCTCACACACACGCAGGTCCTGAGATGAGTCTGGAGGAGATCGCGAGTGTGGGAGCAGAGTAGGAATCTCACACATGTGCGGCCTGAGATGAGTCCGGAGGAGAGCAGGAGGGCAGGCCCCAGGTTGCACGTTTTTGTCACTAGGAAAATGTGGCTCTTACACTTCCACCAGAGGGTTAACATGAACGGACTTTTTAAAGATTTTTCTCTTATTTTGAATCTGGTGATATTTTCATTAAATATGATCAAGAGAAAGAAATAAGAACAGGACAAAGCTTTCTTAAAAGTTTTTTTCTTATGGCATTGTAGCCACAACTGAAAATGAAGAATCAGATAAGATCTGAAAATTAATGACCTTGAAACTTAAACTATTCCATGGAAACCTAGACACCTAAGAATTATTCCTTCTGAAAATGAAAATTTAGAATCTCTTTTATTGTGGAACGCTTAGATTGATTAAATGTTTCTGCCTTTTTGAAAAAAAAAATACCACCTTATGCCTTGATTAAACACTTGAGCTCAGAGAAAAAATAAAATATTTCTGTTCGATACAAAAATTTCTTTTCAATCTCAACTATGAAGCCCCTCCAAAGGACACCCCTAATTAGACATAAGACTGAAACCCTGCAAGTATTACAAACTTTTTTTTCACTCTATAAATATTTTTTGTCAGCCTTGACTAGTCAAGCCATCAAACTGGAAACAAATAGAAGAAGATGCTTTTGTTAGTAAACTGAAGGTCAGCTGGAGACTTGTTCCAGTCATTCGTAGCTAAAATATATCTGAGTGTTAACACCAAAATGCATTTAATATTAAAAGAGAAAAAAGGAAGAACAAGCATTAAAGAAAGATTTCTTTTCCCCCAAAGCTGCTATGGAAACTGACTGTTTTACCACAATATTTGGTCCACAGTCTACAAAGGATTACCTTTTAGGAAAAATGAAAACTTTAAAGTTCAACCCAATGAGTAGGTGCCTTAACTTGCTTGATTTTTGTCAGAAATAAAAGTTGGATTCAAATGTTTTCTTATAAACTGGTGAGTTCAACTACTATATTTTTCTGGATCATAGTTAAAATTTTAACGAACAAGTCAAAGGATCTTATATAAGTGCCTAAATGTGTGAAAGCCTGATGTCTACACAGTACCGCGCTGCAAGGCACTCTGTTCTCACTGGCTTCCAGACACACAGCACTTCCCACAATCCATGCTGCTAAGGTTGCAATAATGAGCTACAGTGGCTCTTGGCTCATGTGAGTTAAGTAAGTCATTAATAAGAAAAATGAAAATGTCTTCAGATAGTGTGCTTTTTTCTGGCTTTTGTGGTGGCCAGTCAAGGTTATACTTGTTTCCCTTGGCTGGTCGTGTGCACACAGGTCTGTGGCAGTGTCCCCTGCTGCGTTGGGCTGAGATCCGCAGATCAACTCCTGTGCTTTCCTTTAGGTGAGCAATGATTTAAGAGTATGACCAGGAGTGCTGAGCATATCATTTTTCATAAGTGGCCTAGTTATAGCTTAAAGTTAGGTGAATATAGAAAGAATGTTTATAAATATACTTTTCATACACTTTGAAATCTTAAGTTACATTATATTCAATTAAGTAGCAGTTGCTTGTAAAACACTTATCACTTCTAAGTAAGCTAATATACTAAAAGTTAATTTGTAAATAAACTATTAAATGAACTATTGGTCTCTGAGTTTATACATATAAAACAATATATATTAGGTTTATTAATAAACATATCCTACTTCACATTAAAATTTCTTCTCTATAATAATGCACATACAGTATTTATAGCAATTATAATACATATATTGAGGTTTTTAAAAGTTGAAATTCTAATATGTGTAATTTCTTTTTAAATGAGCAGAACATATTTATTAAGGGAAAGAAAGCTCCTGTTCGAGAGAGGGACAGGACGGGGTCCCCAGGGAGTGTTCCCAGGAAGCTCTCAGGGACTTTTATAGAGGAAAGCCACATGGTGAGGTGGGTCTAAGGCTGGGACATGGGAACTCACTTAGTCAGGTATGAGGTGGGACAAAACTGTAGGTAACCAATGAGATTACAAGTACCATTGCTCAGGTAAAATAGAGCAAATCCTGTCTCTTCCTGTTGGAGGTTGGCCTACTCACTCAACTGGGCTCATTCAAGGAGACTGATACCTACTTAGAATATCAATCCCTGATGCCCATCCCTAGGGAAGTATGTGGCGGCTGTATTTGTTTACTCTTGTCTTGAGACCTGGCCCATGGTGGAGGAGTGTCTGTCTCTAGTTGTAAAGTCACCTTGTCTTCCATGTCATCCTTGAGGGCCTGGCCCTGTCTGACTCCCTGTAATATATCTATCTAATTCAACTGCCTGCCACATTCCCCGCTCTCCAGAAGTAACCCGAACTACCATGAGGGAATCATGGATGATGACCGATCTGGCTTCTTCAGGTTGACAGGGGTCGTGGTTGTAAATCAGCAGTCGTAGATATTCTCCAGAGTTTCTATCTAAAGGCCTTCAGTAGACACTAGGAATTTTCATCTTGGGTAGGCACATAGCTTTGAATCTGGAGGAGACAAATCAAAGAAACTATGAAATTTACACAGGTCAAATAATATCTACAGGATAATTATGAATACAGTCAAAATGATTTTTACCAAGTAAACAGTAATGGCTTCCATAAAGATGATAAGGATAGGATCTGGAGGACCTCAGCATCTCACATACCCCTGATTTAATAGCTTGTGAACAGCTATTGAGACATTAGCAGAAGGATCTGGAAGGTAATAACTTTTTAAAGTTTGTAATTATGAAAAGACTAGTCAGAGCGTTTTGTAGGTCCATTTACAGAGATCTCTTAAACATGGGGTTTAATCTTTTTTAATCTTCTATGGCTATTGAGTATTGTCTCAAATAAACTTGCCTTTTGTTTTACCAACTCTAGTATTACTTGGGCCAATGAACTTCCCAGTGAAATAGGGAAAACACTGAGTACTCTCCGGTTTGTAAGTGGGGCCCCTGGCTGGGTAACTACTGATGCATCGGCATGAGCATCTATTAACAGGCTTTCTCTTTACATTGGCAGTTAACATGGGTTCTCTCAGGCTGAGAGGCAAAGACCCACGTCCTCCTCAATCTCAGACTTTCCCTGACTCCATCATGAACACTTCCTTTTTCCCTCCTTAACAGCTTATACACAAAGAATCAAGAAGAATAGTAAGATGTAGTTCATGGAGAAAACTATAAGACATATTATCTTGTTACAGAAATAATTTGTTTATCTCAGAAATGCTTTAAAAAGCTGCTTTAAAATGTGTATTGAAGAAAGCAAGTGGAAATTAAGCAGAAAATGATTAGTAGGTAGTGCAAAGTAATAAAAAGAAAAGTATAGGTATGGGAAAGTATTTTAGTAGGGAAAATTGAAAAGAGAAACTTTTTATTTTTTATATTTATGCATGTATGTGTGTATGTATGTATGTATGTATGTATTTATTTTGGTGAGACCAGGTTTCAAGCTCATGACCTTGCACTTGCCAGGCAGGCACTTGTGCCACAGAGCTCTCTCCCTGGCCCCCAAAAACAGAAACCTTTTGTATAAGAAAAATTGTTGTATGGCAGACAATTATTCTTCGGCTTTCGTAGAATGACTGGATTGTTCCAAGCACAATGGAAAGAAATAAACTTGGGAAAACCAAAGTCTGTACAAGTCACAAAGGGTTTCACCAAAATCTCAGGTTATGAGGGACATTGGTTATGAAAGAAAGTTTATGAGTGACTCATTTGGCTATGACTAAAAGATAATGGCTTTCAAGATTTTTCTCAAGATAGAGAATTAATACACTGATGTAAAGCTAGTATCTAGTTACGTGTAAAGCAACAAAAATTTCTTGAAATACTGATCTGAAGTTCACTGGGCTCCTGCAGGCTTTCATTTCTTCACAGCTCTGACTCTGCTCTTGCGGCTCCAGGATGGAGATGTCCACTTCTAGAGGCCAGGACTAGCTTGATCCATCGCTTTGGGATTTCCTGGTGAGTTGGATTGCTTCCCAAGGCCAGCAAGTTCACGGGCCGTCCACCTTTCAGAGCTGTGTGCGCGCTTCTGCTGAACATGCAGCTTCTCTCCTAGTGGACTGTCTTCTAGACCCAGGGCAAGAGGCACACCCTGGGCACAGAGCTCAGGGGCCTGCATGGCAGACGAGGCCTCCAGCTCGTCCTGGAGCACTCTCCACTGGAAGAAGCAGGCCCGCAGAGAACGAGAGTGCATGGGAGACAGGTGGTGTGCTTGTGCCCCAGGGTAGTGCTTACTTAGGGAAGCTGGTCTTTGAGAGAGTTAAGCTTTTGTTCGTTTTTGTACCTATTTGCTATTAATTGTCTTAACTTATCACTGGATAAGTCACTGCTATTCTACAATATCCTGTGATCCAATTTTCATCAAATGTGTTAAGTCTTTTGACAATTTGGTAGGTTTCTTTGAAATCAACCCTTTAAGTTAGCTTTTTAAAATTTTTATTTTATGAGTATGCATTTGGAGTCCATGAAATTTACATTCATCTTAGGAGCAGGTACACATATGTAGCACCCACCTCCCTGGTCTCCATTTCTAGATCTCTGTTTCCACTTTCACTCTTCTTTTTTTTGTTGTTCATATGCGTGACAGATGAAGTTTACATTCACTGAGGGTAGGAAAAATACTGAAGGGTGGATAGGCTACAATTTGATATATGCTTGGGTTTCTAAATTCCTGTGTAAAAATATGTAACTGCTTTTCACTGAGGATTTATGTATGTATACGATATATTATAGATATGAAATCGAAGATGATGCATCTTATGTGATTTCTCTGAACCTTCCTGTCCCCCCTCCCCTAATTCTCAATCTAGACCTTTCTCATCTGCAGAAGCCCTGTTTCCCCATTTCCCTCCCTTGATCCTTTATTTTGCTCTTTCTTTACACCTGCCTTACTCAAGTAAGAGATGCAGTGTAGCTTTTTATTTTAGAGAGAAAGAAACAATGAGAAGGATAAAGAATTTCAAAACAAGACGATAGGAAATTGACAGGGGTTGTTACAGTGCACATTGTTTCCTCACCATAGTTCCGAGGATCTGGTGTCTGTTTCACTTTACTAAGCATTGTATTTTCCAGGTGTATCCATTTTCTTTTTTCCCTCATATTTGTTATTATTATTATTATTACTATTATTATTATTATTATTATCAAAGGGCTTTAAATTTGATATAATCTTACTTCTTGACTGTTGCTGTTATTTCTGGTATAATTAGAGCTGTCTTTAAAAAAAAATCCTGGCATAAGCTTATGACTTCATATGTTACATATATAGTCATCTAGCAGATTCATTATTTCTGTTCTATTATTTTCAAAATGTATTTAGTGCAGGGCTTCCAGGGCCTTGCTGCACAGACTGGGCTCGCAGTGGCCCTCCTGTGTTCAGCCTCCCCAGCACTGTACTCCAGGTGTGCGCCACCACGTCCAGCTTCAGTCCCATCTCGGTGCCGCCCAGGGGCAGGACCAGCATGTTTCTGTGTTATTCTTTAAATTGATGTGATTGGTACCTTTTAGATATCCATAATGATCCCTGCGTCATGGCACATTTATAACTGTACGTAATACATTGTGGTTCCTCTTTGCTGTCCCAATTCCCTCCTCTTCCTCTAACTCTTCTCCTGATTTACAATGGGTTTGTTTCTGTTTTTCCTTCTATTCTATTCTTTGTTTCGTCTTCCTTTCTTTCCCCATCTCCACTCCCTTGTTCTTCTTCCACTTGAACATCTTCTCCTAGTTTCTCAATATCCGTTATACATTTCAGTTCTTATTTATCATTTCTGTTTCTCACATTAGAGAAACAGTGCAGTGTTTACATTTGTGTATCTGATTTATTTCATTCAAATGTGTGGTCTCATGGTGCAATAACCTGCCTAGACATTTCCCAAGCTTATTGTTTACGGCAGAATGGGACAGTATTATATAAAAAAATCACATTTTTATTACACCACCTTTTATTTTTTAAAAATGTTTCTTTTTACAGAATACACTCTCTCCATGGCATTTCCCACCATGGGAAAGTAACTTATCGCTTACAGTTTTACATTTGTAGACTGATCATTCTAGAACAAACAGAACACATTTGTGAATGAATTTTGTTTGGAATCAGAAGTATTCTGATTCATCTGCAGAAAGTTCTCTTCCCTAAGCGGCTCTCTAAATTCAGAAGCTCTCCAAGCTTTTCTTCCTAGGATTCAGAAATTTGTAATATGAAATATCAGCATTTCCTAATTTCAAAGTCTCTCTAGGACACAAAGTAATTGTCATTAGCTGGTACCAACTGAACAGTCTGGGATGTTTCCAAAGATTAAACACTATCAGATGAACCGTGTTTACTTATGAATTAACAATCTTTCCCTTTGTCTATTATTCCCAGGAAAAATGTGAAAGTATGGTCTTGTAGTATTCCTAGGAAAAATATAAAAGTATGGCCATGAGTTGATAGCAATAAGGCTGCATTCTCTTTAAAAGGTAAGTTAAAAGGCAAAGTCTCATATGTAATGTTTAATTATACTCTGCATCTTGTGAGCTGGGAGACAATCTCATGAACTCACAAAAATACAGAACTCAGTCTCACTATTTCTTGGATACAGTTCCTCTCAAACGTTTTTCTTGACCTCAAATTCTACAAATGATCATCTCACGAGGTGCAGTGAGCTTATCTGTTATTTTTTGCTTCCTGTGAGCTGGATGTCATGATGGAGCAGAGGCCAGGAGGCAGACAACGGAGCCTTAAGGTAGTAAGTCCAGAAGATCAGAGCTTCCACAGCAGGGCAGCAGCTCTGTAAATGCCCACGTCATGAGAGTTGAAGTAACAAAGCCCAGCAAAGGTTGAAGCTGAGAGTGTCAAAAGGCCTGCCTTGGCGGCTTTCTGGGGCGCGGCTCCATGACCCTAGTCAGTCACACCTTGTCTGAGGTCCCAGTGACTGTGGAGAGTGTGGGCCACAGCCAGGGAGTAGTGCATTGCAGAGCAAGGGCTCAGCTATGCAGTAGGAAGCAGGCCCAGGAGCCAAACACTGACCGCTCTCTCACTAGTCCACGGGACTGACGCAGCCTTGGAACCAGAATGGCGGCCTGGCGACAGGTGAATGTGCTGGGCTCCACACCATCCTGGGCACAGTTGGGCTTGGAGAAATGCTGAGACATGAGCAGGTTTTGCCACTGGAGTCCGAAGGAACAGGCCTTGGGATTCCTGGCCACTTCAGAGGACACTCAGCCTCAAGATAGTCGCCATCTTGCTCAAAACATCACATTTTTAATCCCTTCATCGATTAATAGTTATTTTGGCTATTTCTAAGAGTTATTTGTTGCAGATCATGCCACTACAAACATGGGCAGACACATATTGCTACGATAGGATGCTTTTAATTATTTCAAGAAGAAACCAAGAAAGGGAATAGCTAGGTTGACTGGAACTATGTGGGCTTTTAAAGAACTTTTACACTGATTTCCCCAGTGGCCATGCCAGTCTATTCTCCTGCTGGCAGTGGAGAAGGACTCCTTAACCCCCATAGCCTCATCCACATTTGTTATTTATTAAATCCTGGTGATAGCTATTCTTTTTAGAGTGGTATGTAATCTCGGTGTTGTTTCAATTTGCATCTCTTGAGTGATCAGTTATGTTGAGCTTTTTAAAAATGTATTTATTTGCTGCTAGTATTTCATCTGAGAAGTGTCTGTTCATTTCATTTATTTTTTATTTTTATTTTTATTTTATTTTTTGTGGTACCAGGGATTGAACTCAGGACCTTGTGCTTGCCAGGCAAGCATTTATTCTACTGAGCTATCTTCCCAGCCCAGTGTCCGTTCATTTCAGATGCCCAATTTTGATTCGGGTCTTTAAATTGGGTGCTTAATATTTTTGAGTCCTTTATTCTAGATATTAGTCTTTTGTCTGAGGAAGAGCTAGCGAAACTTTCCCCCACTGTGAGTTGTCTCTTCACTCTGCTGGTGATTTCTTTTGCTGTGATGAAGCACTTTAAGAAGATGAGATCTAAGTTGTTGGTCCCTTGTAGTATTTCCTGTGTGGCAGCACTTCACTCATGAAGTCTTTGCTTCCGTGACATCAAGAGTTCTATCTATCCATTCTATCTTCCAGCAGATACTGCTTCTGTTTTAATATTGAGATATTTGGTCCATTATGATTTTAGTGCATGGTGGGAGATATGAGTCTCGTTTTAATCTTCAGAATGTAGACAGTTTTTCTAGCAGCATCTTTCTATTTTTATTTTGTATTTTCGCACAGGGTCTGCAGGATCTCACTGTGCGATCTGCCTGTTCAGTCTCCCAACAGCTGAGATTACAGGCACGCACTGCCACGCTCCGCCTTAATCACCATCTCAGCACACTTTGGGGCAGGGCCAGCACAGCACACTGGGGATCCAACTTCAACTGCTGCATCTGCCTAAACAGGTGCTTTAATCTGCTCAGCTACTTGGCTGGCCCTTTCTAGTAGCATCATCAAAGAAGCTATCCTTTTAGTACACTGAAAGGATTTGGTCCCTTACCTGGAGATAAAGTGGCTGAGTTAGTTTGGAGTGGTTTCTGCATCTTCTAATCTGTTCCATCGAACCTTGGTTCTGGTGTTGTGGCAGCCCCACGGTTAATGCTTCTTTTTTTTTTTTTTTCCCCCACTGGGGATTGAACTCAGGACCCTGCACTTGCCAGGAAAGTGCTTATTCTACCGACCTATCTCCTCGGGTCACATGCTGCTCTTATCATAGTATTTTGTAGTATAATTTCAAGGCAAGGATTGTGATACAACCTGATTTGCCTTCGTTTCACATAATTTCTTTTGCTGTTTTATGCCTTCAGTTTCCATATGAATTTTAGTATTGTTTTATGAAATTATGTGAGAAATGCTATGGGTATTTTGATTGAGATTACATTGCATCTGTTTAATAATTTTGTGAATATGGCCACTTTTACTGTTTGAGTTCTTTCTACTCAGGAAAAAGAAATATTTTTCTTATTTTCTGGTATTCTTCTCACTCTTTTTTCAATGTATTAGAGTTTTCAATGTAACATTCTGACTTGCTTTACGAGATGTATTGCCAAATAGTTTTTATGATATTGTGCAAGATGTGCTTTCTTTAATTTTTCCCACAGAACACTTATAGTTTGTGTCTTGGAGTATTGATTTTTGAGTATTGATTTTATAGCCAGCTATGCAACTGAATTTGGTTATTAAACCTAGAAGTCTTTTAGTGGAATTTTTGGGATATTCTATGTAGAGTATGGTGTCATCAGCCAATAATAATGATTTAACTTACTTTCTAAGCTTCTTCCTTTTATTTATTTCTCTTGACTAATTTCCATGTCTAATATTTCCACAATGATATTGAATGGTCCTGGTGATGGTGAACACTCTCGTTTTGTTCCTGACTTTACAGTGAAAGCTTTCAAGTTTTCAACACTTATTACAATATTGGTTGTTGGTTTGCATAGATAGTGCAGTGCTTAATAGAGTATCTATTTGAATATTGACATCCAGATGAGCTGAGTCAGCGTGGCTCGGGGCATGGAAGAACCACCTAACAAAGCTCATTGTTGGAATGGTATGAAAGGAGAGTAGGAGGGAAGATATCTGCTGATTTTACTTGGAAGCGCATCAGGACAGCTGATTTTCCTTGGAGAAGATTTGCTTGTTCTCTTTAGAACAGCTATAGCTACAGCTCTTGTTTTCACCTTGGGCTTTGTCTCCTACCTTTTGGCACAGATTCTGCAACTGCTAGCATTGGCTTTTGGGCTTTCAGGCCCAGATCCTTCAGTTTTCCGCTGCAGACTCTTCAGCCTCCTGATACAGACTCATATGGCACATAACCATGGGGTCCAGGCCTCTCGCTGAGCTCGTGGAGGACATTGTTGTGGGCTCCATGTCTTTGTCTAGATTCTTTGGCCAACCAGCATGGGGGCAGACCTCTTACACTCTTAAGCAATGGACTCTGGGCAGATATTGTCATCTAATCTTGTAAATTTCTATGTATTCTTTAAATTTGCTTCTTTTGCAGACACTAATATGGTTGCTTGTATCATATTGAGGTAAAGAACATATATATAATTTTTGTAGTTTTTTTTTTTTAAAACTTGAATGGGTGCTGAACTTCATCAAATGCTTTTTCTGTGTTCATTGAGATGATCCTGTGCTTTTTGTCCTTGGGTCTATTAATAAGACACATCACATCTATTGATTTGTGTATGTTAAACCATCCCTGGGATGAATTCTACTTGGTCATGGTGTATAATCTTTTTTTATGACCTGCTGTATTTTCCCTGTCAGTACCTTGTGGAGGAGCTTGGCATTTACGTTCAGTAGGGGCACTGGCCTGTCGTTTGCTTGGTTGGATCTTTCCCTGGTTTTGGCATCAGGGTAGAGCTTCCAGGAATGACTTTGGGAGTATTGCTTCTCTTTTAATTTCATTGAATTGGTTGAGGAGTAGTTGTATTCGGTATTGTCTTAATTTCTTTTAGCATTCAGCAGTGACTCTTTCAGGACTTGAAATTTTGTTAGCTTTTAATTATATCTTCAATTTCATTTACTGACACTGATTGTGTAGAATTTTATGCTGTCTTCGTTCAGCTTTTGTAAGTCATGTGTGTCTCGCAATCGGTCCACTTTCTCTGTGTTTTCCATCTTGTTAGAACAGAGGTTCTCCTATGTAGATACTATCTGGATTTCTGCAGGACTGATTTTGATTTCACACTTGTAATCCCTACTTACATGGAATTGAGGCTCTTTTTTTCTCCTTTCTGATAAGGCTGGCTAAGGATTTGACAATTTTATTTAATCTCTCAAAGAAAAACTCTTTAACTTGTTGGATCTTTATTTTGTTTTCTTGAATTTAATTGCATTAATTTCTGCTTAGATCTTTACAATGTCCACCCTTATGTGAGATTTGGGTTTGATTTGCTCTTCTTTTTCTGAAAGCTTGAGGCTCAGCATTGGGTCATTTATCTTAGCTCGCTCTGTCCTTATGATTTGGGAATTCACAGCTATAAATTTCCCTTATAGAACTGCGTGCATTACTGCCTCCTGGAGTTCCCAGGTTTACCACGAATGAATAAGAATTTTCCCCTGCCAGAAGTCTCAAGCTTCCCTAGAGATTAGGTACTCGTGGTAAAGTCTAGAGTCTGCCTAGGCTTGAATGTCTATCCTTGAAATCTTTCTAAGCTTGAGATTACTGCATGATAAATAACATTTCTTATTACAGTTATTTAAATAATCAAACCAAATCTGATCAAATCAAATGCACTGAGCAAAAAATGGATATTTCTATTATCTTTGGTAATAGCTTACATGATTATAGAGAGAAAAATATATTTCTAAAGAAAAACTATAGCAGAGCAGTTGCCTCTCACAGAATTATTAAGGACAGGAGCTGTCCTTTCCTAAGAACCATGAGCTGAAGTTGGACAATGTGATGCACATTTTAAGGAACAAATCATGTACCTCATATGTGGACAGCACAGTAAGTCCACCGTGCCTGATGTGACAGTCAGAGACATTAGACCTGTAAAGCGAGACGCATGACATCAGACATCACCCCATACCGCCATGGACTCTCTTCTTTGGTTTTCTCAGCAAATGTAACTTTGCTTTCACCTATCAGGATGGAATGCACTTAAAATTTCACATAATTATAAGCAATAATGCACTGGCTTAAATATTCATCTTCTCCTTTTTCTTATTCTTCATCTTCTTATTACTTTAGTTTTTTTTTTTTTTTGAGACAGGGTCTCAAACTCTGTAGCTGAGATTGGTGTTGTACTTACGTTGGCTCTCCTGCCTCAGCCTGTTGAGAGCTTTGATTACAAGCATGTGCCACCATGCCTGATTAAAAAATCTTATTCATGCTTTTTTTTCCCTTAACAGATTAAGTCTGGACCTAGCATCTGATATGTGATATTACTTGATGTGATCAGATGTGCTAATGTTAGCAGATAGTTCAGTATTTTATACATTCTAGAAAGAGGACCTTGATATGCGCCTTTTCTTTCAAACCTCTGTTAAATATGAATGTATCAGGGAATAGTGCTGAGAATGGAGAATCCCAAGTAAGGACAAACGTCCCCGGGAAGAGTGCTGATGTAAGCACTAGGCATGTTTACAACCGAGCTTTTACAGTTTTACTGTTATTGCAGAAAGCATTAACACCAGAGATAAAAAATGACATGCATCAATGGATACTACTGAGAACCAAACACCAGAGCTCGTTAACGAGCTGTTCTAAGGGAGGCAGCGCCTCGGCGTGCTGTGCATCCCTTAAACTGCCACAGTCTGAGCTACAGCAGTCCGTGGAGTGAGCCCCGTCTTCCCCGCTGGGGCCTCCTCTCCGAAGCGCGTGTCTTTGTAAGACCTCTCGATGGAAATCCCGGGAGGAAGGGGCGGCTCTGCTGTGATGGACCACGGCCTCTCGGGGCTGCTGTCGCCTTTCCACTCAGCGCAGGCTGCGGTCCTCCACTCTGGGCCTAAGTACGTGCCTAGTTCTGTCTCCACGAGATGCCACCATGGGGACACACAGCGGAGGAGCCTAGCAGAAGGGTGGTGGGGGCTGCTCCTGCAAAGGGCCGTCTAGAGGAGAGTCACAGAACCTCCTGGGAAGGCGGCCTTTCCATGGCTGCATGCAACTGGGAAGTCTGCGGGCTGCCAGCTAATGGGGAAAGCTGGTTCACTGGAAGTGCACTAAGCCCGGCAGGCACACGAGCAACTCAGGGCTGGCAGCTCTCCACCTGAGCCTGTAGCTGGGTACTACATCAGCATGTTGGGGAAATGAGACAGTGCCAGCCTCTCTGTGCCAGCATGCCTGTGTGCGGGGCATCAATCACAAAGTCACTGATGAAGTCTCTGTCAAGGCCCACGAGGCACAGGAAGGCAATGCAGGCACCTGGGTGAGCATCTGGCTTCCTCCTGGGCATCCAGAAACACCAGGTGTGCGCGCACATGCTCTGCCCGTAGGAGGCCTTGCAGCAGCAGGTGGGGATGGAACCAGGGGCCCGGGGCGCTCTGTGCACACATGCAACTCTGGCTTCTGCCATGCCAGGTTTCCTTACGTATGGCTCAGGTTCAGAACCCTCCTTGCGGCTGGTGAGACTGCACCCCTGGCAGAACGTCCCAGGGCTCTGTTGGTACTTAGGGATGGCTAAAGTTGGGTGTGGGGGTCTGGGTATAGGGAAAGAAGGCCCAGCAGAAGTCTGCAATGACCACAGCAGAGATCTGGGACCGCACTGGACAGAGGAGGACTCACGCCTGTTTCTGCTTAGCCAAGCGGCGGGGATCCTGGTTCAGCAATTCTCAGGCACAGTCGGGCATCTCCAGAGGAGAACAATGCAACCGGGTGCAGCACCAGGTGGGACCTGTCCACAGTCCCGGAGAGGCTGCGGGTGGGAAGGCCAGCTCTCCACGCAGAGGCAGAACCGGCTGTCTCCCTGAACTCTTCCTGATGGAGAGACCGTGAAAACAAACCGTGATAATTAATTAGCACCCTGTTGTCTGTGCTTTTGTAGAACAGAGCCATGAACTGGGGTGGAAAACCTGGGAACCCACACTTAAGGTAGGAGAAACTATGGCCAACGGAGAAGACTGCGCCCGCAATTGCTCAGCTAGGTCAGCGTGAGCGCGATTGCTCAGGCACAGCAGCGTCCAGCAGGCAAGTGAGGCGGGCAGCATGGGTACAAAGTGGCTTTCCCTGTCGCCAGCTGGGTGAGCGACTTCCTGGCTTCTTCAAGGCAATCGCTCCCTCGCTAGAGTGTCAGTGCCTGATGCCTGCCTCTAGCGGGGCATGTGGCTGCATTTTTTCTTTTATTTTGAGGTCTGGCCCACAGCAGGAGTCCCTGTCTGTCCCACGGTTGTGGTTGCGAGCTGTCTCATCTCCCAGACTGTCTCCTTCCGGGGCCCAGCCCTGTCATTCGTCCTCCATTCGTGTGGGACTTGATCCGTCCCATTGGCTATCCTCTGCCCCCATTGGCTGGCTGGGCTGGAGCGCTGGCCATACACCCCTGGCCATGGCTGACTGAACGGGTACTGGAGGCTCCTGACCTTGGTGCGGTGTTCGTGCTATGACCGGAGGGCTCTGTGCTGTGAGCTGGTCTGTTTGCAGGTGTCTGGCCATATTGCTCTGCTCTGGGCGACAACTTTCCTGGCTGCTGCTGCTGGCTGCTCTGCCCCCTGAGCCCACAGAGGCCTAGGGCTGCTGGTGCTTGCTTTGGGCCCTCATATATTCTGGAGTCCCTGCAGGAGCCTGGTGAACCAGGGTGACTATCCATAGGCTACAGGAGACTGAGGATGCAGGGAAAATGCAGAGCTTGGAGGCACTTCTCACCATTTTTCTCGAGGGGCTCACTCTTCTCCACGTAGGACCGTCACATTCCAGCGCGTGCGCTGTGGAAGGCAGCCTCAGCCATACTTTTTATTTATTTATTTTATTTATTTTATTTTTTTTTTTCAATTCTTTTATTGTTTAAATTTAACAATGGTTATATTACATATTTTCATCATCGGATCAGTTTAGATTAATACATATAGGTATATAAGATTGATCAAAGAACTAAACATTAACCTTTCTAAATCCACATTACTTTTTTTTTTCTTTTCCCCCTTTTTTTCTTTGAAAGTTGACATATTGCATATTGTCCTCACAATCATTCTATAGAGTTCAGCCATACTTTTTAAAGCTGAAAGGTTGGAACCTATCTGGAAACTGAGGTGTGTCGGGCGCTGTCCTTGCTGTTTGTCCTTCTAAGTGATGCGCCCACCCCACCTGTGGGCCAGAGAGCGACGCTTCAGCTTCTCGGCCAGGAGTGAGCACGCTCAGCCCTGCTGGGATCGCCGGAGGTGTTGCTCATCTTCCATCCGGGGGTAGAGATGGCTTCTGCCTGGCGGCCGGCGCTTTCCCACACGCTTGGAAACTGGCCACGCTTGCTTTTTTTTTTTTTTTTCCAGCCTTGGCATAGGACAGCTCTTCTGACAGCTGAAAGCTATGGAAATTTTTAAGGAAAGCAAGCTGATTGCCAATCAGTCCTAAATGACTCCTTCCTTCCAACATGTGATTAAGAGAAGACCGTGTAAGCATTTTTTCTAACAAGGGTCAGTTTTGCAATGAAGTGTTCAATATCCAATGTTTGTCTCGAGGACGACAGTGCCAGCTGCCCATGCTTTGCCTCGCTAAACCTCAGCTGCAAACCATGAGCTCTGTGCCCTGGGTAGCTGGGACCCTCAGCAAGACCAGGAACGCAGGGCTGCCTGCAGCTCTTTGGTGCGAGTCCCGCTTGCTCTGCTTCCATGGCCCCAGAGCTTTGCCCATATCGCCAGCCCACTCTGCAGAGGGCAGAGGCTTTGATGTGTGAAGGTTTGATGTTACAACAGTGAACAGGCTTTGTGCTGGGTGACTCTGCCTGCAATGGGCGAGAGTGAGTGAGTGCTCGGGCGGGTTTCAGGTACGCTGTGCTAAGTTGTGCTACTTTGTTACCCATACAGTATGTTCAGCTTACGTTGCGCGTGCCCCTGCCCCACCGAATGCTGAGGGCCCAGGACCTGCACCCCGTTCCCAGCTGTGTGGCTCCATCCAGTTCACAACTTGTACCACCTTGCTCCTGCAGGTGGCCCGTGAAGGCTGAAATTCTCAACACATGCAAACAAGTCTATAATTGTTGAGGCGAAACAAAAACTGATTCACTTGGCAAAAGTGGGCTGGCGGGTGATTGCTTGGATTCCTTGAATCCCTAAGAGCGAAGTTGACTTTAATGGGTCATTGTCTCACTGCCTACTTACATTTTAGCTGTTTAGGAGGATATAGCTGGACGTTTGTATCCCTACCACAACCTTAGGCGTTCCGTTCCTCCTCACAGTATTTCCTGTGCTGGCTCGTTCCCCTCAGACACAGCCAACGGGGTTTTTCTCCTCAGGGGCAGTATTCACCAGGGTTCCTGCTTCCTTCCTATCAGACCTGGGCAAACACTGAAGGTCTCACCTCGCTCAGCTCCAGCATAGCTCTCTGATTCCTTGAGCCTGGCAGGCCCTGCCTTAAGGCCTGAGGCAGGTGGTCTTTTCTTGGAAGACAGAACACAACTCCGTGAGGCTCATTCCTGAGTGTTCTAGAATCCTGGGCTCAACTGTACGAGGCTACAAGGCTGAGGCGTCTCTGGAGTTCACCTGTGCTTCCTCCTCGGAGCTTCTAACTTCCATCCCTGGGATAAGGAGGGCTCCTCCACACATTCTAGACACAAGGCTGCCTTGGTCCTTGTCCCAGGCACATTAATTGGCCTAATGGAATGATTTTAATTTTGTTCTTGAAAGTATGGCTAAGTTTTAAAATTTTAAAATATTTGAAAACATTTATACAAAAGTCTGCATCAATAATTTGAAATGATCTTGGCACGTTGGCCCTGGCTCCTCCTTTGTGCCCGTGAGTTGCTGGGTTTGACCTTCCTCCCTGGAAACAGTCCTTTGAAGTTTCCAGAGACGGTGAGGCACAGGTCACTGTTTCAGAGAAAGTCATTGTTTCCTGATTGCATGGCTCACCTGAGCTACAGTCGGTTCTGAGTCTAATGCTTGACTGTCGGTAGTCAGGCCAGAGCTGGGGCTGCACTGGATGGAGGTGCTGGGCCTTTGATGGGGGGGCAGGGGTGCGAGCTGCCCGGATGTGCGTGCAGAGGCCGGAATCTGCATTTGTAAAGTTGGTCCACTCCTCCAGCGACCCTGGAGAAGGGGGTCCCCGCTTTCGCTGCACAGGTCCTGCAGATGGAAGAGCCGAACTGTTCTCTAGCCCAGATGGCCGCTGTTTCCAGTGAGCATGTGGCTTCATCCCTTGGGCACCTCAAAGGATAGAAGATCTTCTCAGGGTTGATGCCCACAAGCAGAGCCTAGTGTGCTGTGGTGCTGCCATTGTCCTGAAGCTTCAGGACATGCCTGGGAGCCAGGGCGGGTCTCTGAGCAGCACAGAGCTCTGTCATCAGTCACCAGAGGTCCAGCTAAGTGGCGGTGGTTACTGGCGTGGGACAGCAGGAGAGCCTTGAGCAGAGTTGTTGGTACAAGTGTGCGCTGTGCCTCACAGTGACCACATGCAGCTCTGGAGAAGAGCACTTGTGGAGAGCAGGGGTTAGTTTACACCAAAGGCAGGAACCTGAGGCCGGGGTCTTCTGGACAAGCTATCTGAAGTCCTGAGACTGCCAGGGACCTGTCCAGGGGTGGGATTCATGCCCTCATTCCAGAGCGCTTGTAGGAGACCCTTGCTTCTGGTAGGCATCTGTTCTTGCACTGGCGGGCGGCCCTGCAGCTGACGCTGCCACGGGGAGTGCTGTCTGTGTCAGGGCACTGGCAGAGGAGCAGTGGCCTCTGTGGCCGTGGGCCTCCTGGAGTGGCCCTTGTCTGCGGGTGTTGCCTTGGGTTCTTCTCACCCAGGAAGTGACTGCACAACTGAGGAGGATGAGGCCCGGCGCAATCCTAGCCTCTGGTGGCCTCGCTGGCCGCTGACTTCCCTCCCTGCAGAGTGAGGTGACGTTATCTGCGAGCCATGGAATGTGCTAGAAGAGCAGCTGGAGTCCTGCACAGTTCTTGCATGGTGACAAAGAAACCAGACCTGCTCCTGCATCTCTTCCCTGACAGTGGAAGGCACCCTCTAGACCTTGCGGCAAGCTGTCGCAAGTGTGCCCAACCCACTGCAGCCCGGAGGATACTGGGGCCTCTGTGGTTGTCCGGGAGGAACCTAGAGGCAGAGCAAGAGCAGAACAACTGGCACAACTCACATTTCTTGCAGACAGGTTGGGGCTAATCACCCATGATCCCTTGCAAAGACAAGATCGAGAAGGGATCAGCATGCAGTGCTCTCTTCCCACTCAAGGTCTCCACTCAAGGAAGCCCCCTGACAAAACGTTTTGCCAGTTTGTCCCTGTAGTAGGGTTGAGATGGCAGAGCGAATCTCTCTGGGCCGTGCCTTCTGCTCGTATATATAAATCCTGCCCCTACCAGGTATCCTGTAGTGTTTGGTCTCACACAGCACACACTGGTGCTCAGGGATGGACGTGGCTCCTCCTAGCCAGACAGCTGTGGCCTATGAAGCTCTGGGAGCAAAGGAGCCAACTTGGCCAGCACACAGGGTGCAACACAGAGCAGCGGAGCACGTGCAGACACCGCACCCTCGGGATTGGCCACAGACTCAGGTTCCCCTCAACCAAAGCACCGGAGGCTGAGCCTAGAGGAGCAGAGGAGACCGACAGGCCGGGGAAACGCACGTTGGGCTCCCCGAGCCCCTGGCAAGTGTTAGTGCCTGAGCAGCGACTGTGTGGGAGATGGGAGCGTGGCGCTGCAAGGCCAGAGGCCTGGTGGGGCGCCGGAAATGGCCCGCCACCTGAGCCACGGATTCCTCATCCCTGAAGTTCTGGGTGACCCCCTTTGACTGTGTTCTACTTGCACTGTCCTATACTACGTCCCTAAGCGGTTGGCCTATTTTGTTTCAGGGATGATTCCAGATAAATGGCGTTGATTCCACGTGATGTGTGCCTTCTCCACCAATGCGATGTGCTCCAACTGAGGAAATATTCAAATAAGATTGAGAGCACATGCTGCTTGTTCTTTTAGCATGATTTATATAGCAAATGTTTTTTAAAAGAATATTTTGGAGATTTACAGGACATTCAGTAGAATTCTATTACACCAGTAGTAAATTTAGGGTAATTATTTTGTGCCACTTAAGAATTTGGAGTAAAGTCTTATGTGTTTCTATAATGCAAAACTTCTTTTACTATACTCAAGGGGATTGTGTATTGGTAGAATTCCTTGATTAAAGCCAATGCTTTGTTTACAATCTTTTACTATCATTAAGATGCTTATGTATCAAAGACCATATGCTATGCAATTAACATGCATTAGACATTGCGGCTGTCCTGTCATCTGCCACCATCTCTCCGCAAGACGCCCTGTGAGCCGAAGGTTCTCTCAGAGGAGCATAGAACTGGGGTCACCTAGGGCTCTGGTCTTGGACAGTTCTCAGAAGTCGTTGGTCCTCAGATCCAGCCAGAGCTGGGTACCCCGCTGGCATTTTCCCATCTCAATCTGTACGAATACCTTTCAGAAAGTGGGTTAAGTATGACCCATCTTCCCTTTTAGCCTTCATTTCTCCTCATCTTACATCTGTAGGTCTGACTGAGGCAAGTCCTCTGGGGAGGTCTGGCTCTCTTGGGTGCCTGTGCGCTTTGCTAGGTGCACAAGGAGTGAGTCAGATTCCTTCGCAGTTTCCCCCACTCTGTTCATCCCTGTGAGTTCCCGTAGAGGAGGGAGGTGCTCACTGGCTTTTGTTCCCCTCCCAGGGTTTCTACCTGATGTTACAGTGTTGCCAGTTAAGGTTCCAGCTACACCCATCTCTCCTAAAACCTAACCTTTGCTTGGGCCTATGTGCTTTGTGTATGTGAACACGCTGGATGGTGAGAGCTGCCTCTGCCCTTTTACACAGAAGTGAGTCAGACACGAGATGGGCATCCAAGACGCTCACTGGTAGCCGCACATGACAGCGAGTACCGGACTTGTGCGAATCAAGCCCATGGCCGACAGCCTGTGTGTCAGCGCGGCAGGGCAGGTGTGCTGGCTGCGCACAGGCCTTGCGCCCCTGTGGCTCTGTGGGTGGGTGTCCGTGTCTTCTCCCACAATAGAAATGAAGGACACCACCCTGACTTGGCCTCCTTCCCTGATGCTCAAAGCAGATTTGGGCTTCATTATATTAGCAGCCAGTACTATAGACTCATTTTCTAAAAAATGTACTTAGATCAAGGTCTACAGGATCTCACTACACAGATTGGACTCACAGTGATCCTCCTGTTCTTAGCCTCCCAAGACCTGAGAGTATAGGTGTGTACCACCACGCCCAGTCTCAACTGCTGTCTAGTACACCCCGGGGGTGGGTCCAGCACCACATGCCAGGATCGAACTCCAGTCCCTGCGCCATTCACAGCGTGCAACTATCACTGCTATGTAATTCCAAAGCAGTGTCACCCAGAAGCAAACCCTGTACCCACCTAGCGGTCACTCCTACAGGCCAAAGCCCTGGAACTGCCCTGTCTGCTTTCTAGCCCTGTGGACTTGCCTGTTCGAGGGTCCGCAGAGACAGAGGATCCTGCTGTTCAGCAGCTGTCGTCTCCCATACGAATCCTTCACTGACACACGCGCTCAGGTTCACCTGCGCTGCAGCGTGCGCCAGAATTCTATTCCTTTACAAGGTGGAGCCGTATGCGAACACGGAGACACAGAATCCCTGTCCTGACCTTCATGGTTGGCGAGGAGTGTATCATCCTCTGACAGTTGTGAACCAGGTTGCTGCAAAATATACAGTGCATGGACAGGAGCTCATGTGAAATATAAGATTGTAGGACTTTCTAAACGAACTGTTTTTATAATGAACATTAGGAATTGCCGTATTATTAGACCAAGGATGACTGACTGTATCCTTGATGTCTAAGGCTTTGATGGTCATCATTAAGCAGAAATGTTAAGTTATAAGTTCCCTGGAATATCTAGCTACACTTGGCATATTAAAACTTAGGAGGATCGTGGAGAATGTTGTTTATAGTAGAGCATTTTACACGTTCTAAACATATAAACATTCCAAATACCTCATCGATTGCCAGAAAAGTCACCCTTTTCCCTTAACATCCAAGACAGTCAGAATTTCTAACTAGTTAGAAAACAGCACACATAACCATGCTCAGCTTTTGCAGGGGTGACCTAAGTTTGGTGTCCTAGATCAGATTTAACAAATATTTGAACAACTTTAGGGGAGGTTTCTGAAATAACAGAATGCAGCCATCCTAAAAAAGAAAGAGGCACGAGAATATCTTCACACTACTTATAGAAAATGTTGGTTCTTACCTCTCTTACTTTCTATTCTTAGGCAAAGATTTTATATTCTTTCACAATCATGTCTGACAATACTTAGGGTATGGGCTAATACTTGTCTTTGTTTATATCTTATGTTTATAGCTTGTCTTTTTAAGTAGAGGCGTCAAATCATGAAATAATTTGTTTTTGACTTATGGGTTCAGAATTACAGCTAGTCATTCAAATTTTAAGGATAGGCTGAATAAATTGGTAGAGGGTGGGCAGTAAATTTAATTTGTTAACTTAGCTATTAAGTACTAATAAACACTAACTCTGACATCATCTTCCGTTACAAGCCAGTTTCTTTGGCAGAGAAAATGGTAGTGGATTATGTCACCCCTGGCTTGGATGTTGACTCCAGGGATATCGCTACTTCGTCCCTAGGTGGCCTTCTAGGTGTGTATGGAGAAACATTTAGACATCATAACACTAAGTTGCATGAAGTACTTATTTAGTGAAAGAATGTATGCCCCTTCTGGGGTCAAAAAAAAAGGGTAAAATACTTTAAGTAGTATGTCCATTGATTTGTTTGTGCATATAAATATTGGAGAGGATACATTTAGGAGATGGAGCCATTGACATACCCACCCCAAAAGGCTTTTAGTTGAAAAGGCAATTTAAAACTTCAATACTTAAAATATGCACAATCTGCTTTTGTGTGCTAGTCAAGTCTATAGCCATAAAGATACCTAGAAGAATGTGGCTCTATGATCTCTTCAAAAAACATGATTCACTGATGTTTCAAGGAAGTAAATACAAGTGGCACTACTGATGCCTTCCAGCGGCAGGCTTCGGATACCACCTCCTGGGGCTGGAGTGGCGTGCGTTACCCGAGGAGCCTAGGTACAACACCTGAAGCTGCGTACTCGGGTTATGCGTGGAGAAGGCATAGGCTGCTTGGGCAGCTGAGGGGAGAGTGAAGACGTTGCTGGACCCTTGGCACTTTACTTCTGTCTCCTTGACAACCTCTCCCCACTGGACTTCACAACAAAAGAAGCTAAGTAGGCAGATGCAAACCTTCCTCAGCAAACAGCAGAGGAAAAGGAAAGCGCTGAGGACACCACTCAGGGAGATCCTGTGACCGTCAGAGCCACAGGCGCTTGTCACTGAAGAACAAGCAAACAGATGTGCGCTGAGACTGGATATTCATGGACGCTGTTCCTCCAGAGCACGGGGTGATGGTCCATCAAACAGCGCCCACTCCATAGCTATGGTGTCTGCTCCACAGGACAATGCCCGCTGCACAAGATGGCCTCCTTATTCTACAGGACAATACCCCTTTCCTACAAGGTGAGCACTCCAAACACGTGGAACCTTTATGAATGAGGTTAGTGTTCCCATAGAAACAGGCCTAAGAACTTCAGCTGCTTTCATCCTGTGTGGGCCTAGCAAAAAGCTGCTCTGAGAAAGTAGGCTCTGGCCAGGTAAGCGAATCTGCTTCTGCACCTCCCCATTTGCTGAACTGTGAGGAAGAGAGCTTGGTGCTCCCACCCTACTTAGTTCAATGGCATTTTCTCACAGCAGCCTCTGCAGACCAAGACATAACTGGGACCGGCATTGGGGTGCTGAGCTGTGGAACACTCGAGCTGTGGCAGTGGCATCAGGCACAGGGTCATGGCATGGGGTGGGAAAGCCTGCCTGGCCCTGTTAGGAATGCCTGCATCACTGGGAATAGACCTGAGGATGCGGCGATAGACCTGAGTGTGGTTATTGTGAGGGCCTGGGGAGGGAGGAGGAGTGCTGTGGGAGAGTGTGACAGCTATAGGAGGCTGTGAGCAGGGCCAGCCCTCGGGGTGCCTGCGGGCTGTATTTCTGGAGGTCTACATTCAGTGCTATGCAGTGTTGTTTTATAAATGCAGAATTGAGGCTGCGCTACAGGACATGTTGCTGCTAGGTGGCCTTCACAGGTGCAGAGAACAGCCTGCCCCGGGCCTGCTGGGCCTGCTGGGCCTGCACACCTCACTCTTCACCCTTTCCTCTTCAGCTTGCAGGAACAGACCTTCATTATTTGATACTCAAAGCAGTAACAGTGGCAGTGAGTGGTTTCAATGACCTTGTGACCTTGTGAAAATATATAGATCCAATGGAATGAATGAATTCTGTTATTTCTTTACTATTTATTTAACAAATGGCATTAAGTATTGTGGATAAATTAGCTAACTTTTGACCAATTTAAAAGTTTCAGAAACTGCACTTTGGGGAAAAGTTTCTAAGACTCAATTCGCATCCTGCCTTTGATAAAGCAGAGGTAAGTCCCAAGCGATTGTGAGTTTCTTCCTATCTGCGCAAGAGGAAAGGCACAGGGCCACGTGGAGGCAGTGACTGGCCCAGGCTAGTTGTGCGCTTGTTGAGATTTTCATTTCCCAGGCAAAACCAAGTTGTCCTAGAAAATGCCAAGGAGCCCTGGAGCCAGCAGCTGCCTCTTCTGTCTGGGCCTCCCTCTTCCAGACCTCAACCACATCTTGGGCAACCTGAACATTGGCAGAGTGTCTTTCTAGAGATCGTGCTAAGGCTTGATTTGTGGGAGAGATACTTTGGTGCAGGTAGGCTGCATCGCTTGCCCTCTGAGTTGAAGCTGGAACAGCCAAGCCTGTGCTCACTTCCGGGGTAGACCAGCTGACCCTGGGGAAGCGACCTCCGATTATACATTTCCTACAGCTGATCTCTGATGTTGTCATTCCTTTCCACTGACATCAGGAGAGAGATTACGTTCTTAGAAAACTCTGGGAGCAACAAGTCATAGGAAATAAAACCAATAAAATAAGATAGCAACAGCCAGATCATGCAGGCCTTCCACACAGAAAGCTTTCATCCACTGCCAGCCCTAAAGCCTTTGTATGATAAACAGGCAAAATAGTTTGAAGGAAAGCTTTGCGCGCGAGGCCTGCCGAGGCTCCCCCATGTCCATTTAGACAGCTGTAGCACTGATCCATGTTTTCAAAGTCAGCCTGAAATCTAAAGTCCACCTCGTGATATAGTCTTCAGGGAGGAAATTAGAAAATGCATGCTTCATATGTTAATAAGCATGCATGTCATTAGGGAATGATCTGCCTCGCTAATATCTATCAGCAATGGTCCATAGTGCTTGCATGTATTTCTACCCAGAGCTGAGTGACGCACTCCCTAGACCTTAACGCTAACCTGGTAGGGACCAACAATTATAAACGCAGTCTCGGGGTGTCTGGGCTTGTCTTCGTTCTCCCATTGAACCAGATTAGAACAGGGAAACTCCTTGCTCTTTTCTGGCCACAGCTGAAAGCCCTAGGACTAATGGCTGCTCCAGTGCTCACAGGCAAGGTAGGACCTGCTGGACTTCACACGGCCCCTGGAGCCGCTGCAGTTTCCCACTGCACCCCCATCTCTTGTCCTTGTCCCCGTAACAATGCTTCGCTCTTCCTAGCCCACTGTAGCCCCGGTTACTGCTCCCAGAAGCACCCCAGACTACACTTGCGGTGCTTGACTCAGAGGTACTGCATAAGCACTGAGCCTTTGGGTGCACTGTGGCCTTTTGCTCCCCAAGAACACTAGTCACCTCAGATCCCTGCTGCACCCCTTAGCTCTTGCTGGTCCTTTTTTTCTGCGTGATGTACAGCAACCCAGGCACGAGACTGGGGCTCACAGAAGGCACCCCCAATACCAGCTCAGTGGAAAGGGCTGCTAATACTCATCTGTCAGAGAGGACAAAGTCTCCTTTCTTTCCCTCCCTCCCTTCATTGCTAGTCCTTTCACCATCACTCACTTTTCTTTATCTTTCCTATCTTCCTTTCCTTTTCTTTTGGTACTGAGGATTGGACCCTGGGCCTTTACATTAAACTGCACCCCCAGCCCTTTTTAGGTATTTATTTTGAAGCAGGATTTATTAACTTGGTAAACTGCCTGGGCTCTTCTCAGACTTGTGACCGTCCCACCTCAGCCTCCCAGAGGGCAAGAATGACAGACAGGTGCTGTCATACCAGGTTTCCTTTCTCTTCTTTTACAGTGCGCAGTTTATAGATCTGCAAACAAAATTTTGCTTGTGTTAAAAAATTTGCTTCAGTCTTTTCTCAATCATGCTTTGCAGGGAACCCAGGGGTTACTTGCCACGAGCCCTGTCCCCTGACAGGCCAGGCAGTGTCTAGGTACAGGGCAGTCAGGCCCCTCTCCTCCTCTGGGGCCTTGCTACCTGCTGGGAAGAGCGTTTACCCTCACCACCTCCATACTGAGCAGGAAAGGCCACCTTGTGCAGAGAGAGAAGCTGGCATGCAGGAGGGAGGCTGGAGCCGGCCCAGGGAACTTCCATGTGGAGCCAGGCGGCTCCTGGACCCACAGGCACATTTCCACCGCGGCTTCCTCCTCTCCAGCGGAATAACTTTCTGTAATCTGGTGCCCGTGGCTCTTAAGCCCAGAAGAGCAAGGAGGACTCTATTTCCTATGTGGGTGTTGTGGCAGAGAAAATCACCTTTTAGGAAGATCGAGATATCACTCACCTTAGGCTGGAGGCAGAAACTGAAAACATGGAAGGGGATTAGGGCTCTCAGCCACTGACGTCATGCCAGCGCCCCTCGGCTTCTCCTGGAAAGCCAGGCCTCAGAGAGAGGGTCTGGACCCCACCACCTGCTGGGTCCCCGGCCCCATGCTGTTCCTCCCTGTTGATGCATGAACAGAGCAGGTGCACACCTCCCTGCGCCATGGAGACCCAAGAGCGCTCTCCTTCCCTGCCGTGCTCCGCAGTTCCACCACCGCACAACCCGATTTCATTGAATCAGAAAAGGATAGCTCCAAATGCGGCTTCCACCTGACAGAAGAAGGCGTCTGGTGATGGATACACAGCAAAGAGAAGACAAGCCCATGAGGTCCGGAAACACGGTCGTGTCCCTGTACCAGTCGGCTTTCTCGCCACCGGGACACTGGGGTGTGACACCCACAAGTCAAAGGGTGAGAAGTCTTGTTTGCTCGCGGCTTCAGGAGAGTCAGTCTCTGTGCGGCTGGCAGCCAGGCCTCAGGGCAGAAGGGCGGGATGGAGCAAAGCTGCTAGGTCGTGGTGGCCAGGAAGCAGAGCAGTGAAACAGTAGCGGAGGGCCAGGGGCAGAGGACAGGACGCAGCACTGCGGGGCACCCCGCCTTCAGCACGCACGGGCGCACCCACAAGTCACTGCGCTGAATTCCACGCCATTTGCCCTCAGCGCACCGTCCTCGTAGTACGCAAATGCGTGGAGATTTGCTGTGTCCTAGTCAGCGGGAGCTGAATAGAGGATTCAACTGTGTCTGTCCTTGGAGGCTAAAGGCTCGGCTCGGGAGGCTGCACGTGGACAGTGCGTGGGTGAAGCAGAGCACTGTGTATTGCCGGTGAATACAGACCCTGGTTGGCACAGCACCTCGGGCCCGTGGTATCAGTGTCATGTGGGGAATGGGACCTGATGGTGGCGTCCCATCGATGCAGAGAAGCAGGTGAGCCCTGCCTTGGGCCAAGGCCCCAGAGCAGTTCTACGGGTTTCCTGTGCGCAGAGTAGAGGCGGCCCCTGCCCACTGGAGCTTGAGTGAGTTGGGGAGGCTGCCAGACCTCGGGTGGCAGCCCCTGCGTGGCCCCTTCGTGACCCCAATCACAAAGGTCCCTGCTGAACCAATTAGCTGTAGACGCAGGAGCCAGCCAGGGCCGGACGGTGTGGCTCTGTCACCCCAGCATTCTGGGAAGCTACAGCAAGAAAATGGTGAGTTTGAGCCCAGCTTGGCAACTTAAAAACTTAGTGAGATCCTGCCTCAAGATGAAATAATAACAGAATGAAGCACTGTGTTTTATAATAATATAAGAGAAGTAAAGTAAATCCAAAACCAGAGCCAAGCAATCTTGTAGTCTTATTATTTTTTTTTTTCTGACGTTCCTTCTCAATTATTTCAGTGTGCAAATCCATTTCCTCAGGCACCTGGTCTCCCGTTCCTCCCTGTACCTTCTTTGCTTAGATTTAGGCATGAATCCTTTAGTGCAATTCAGAGGATCAAATAGGCTCCCTTCTCTGCAAGTGTAAAATAGTATCGGGCTCATTCTGCAGTCTCTGCCCACGTATGTCTGTTCTCACACATTCTGTTTGCAGTCCTTTATTTGATTCCATTACAAAGTCATTCTCAGGATGTACCCGTCTGGGGCTCCTGCCTGAACCTGCCTGTGCATAAAATAATAATTCCCTCATGCTCGCAGTTCTGCAGGCATGTTGGGTCGAAAAGAAGGGCGCGTGCTAATATCTCACTACGGTACCCTGCTTCTGAACCTTTAGTAAGAGTTTTGAGATTGCTAAGTATTAAGATTCTTCTTCAAACAGGAAGTCAAGCCTGAAATATTTACACGTTAGGTTTTCCCTTTAGAAAAGTAGTGCAGACCATACAGTCAGCTGCTTGGGAATGTTAATTAAAACTCAGCCCTGAGTCTGGGATAAAACAAGTATGAAAATACCACATTCAACCCTCATAGAATAGAGCAGGTTTCTCTACACTAGATGTGGTATGGGGTGAGCACACTGCTGAGTCCAGAAGGCGGGTGTTCCACGTCTTGTCTCTGTTTTCCTTAGGAGCCTGGGGAGTACTCAGCACACAGCACTGAGAATGAGGAAGGGGGCACTTACTGCTTGTCCGGTCAGGAAGGCAGAGCACAGCACCTTCCCAGCAGCCGCTCCTCCTCCTGCAGAGCAGCAGGTACGGTTCTAGTCCAAGATGAGGTTCTGCCAGCCTGAATCTCAGGATCCTCCCCCTGCCCCTCTTCCCGGGGCCCCTTTCCACCGTGTGCTGGTGCGCAGGAGGGGTCATCAAAGCCTCACGTGCCCCATGAGCTCACAGAAACCAGTGAGAGGCCGCAGGCTCTGCCACAGGAGCTCCCTGCCGTCCGCCCTGGACCTTCTGCGCTCAGGCAAGCTTCGGTTAGAACCCGTCGGGTCTGTTCCATTTGCTCTCTCCCCATCTGGGAGCTGGGGCGAGAGGGAGTGAGGTGACAAAGTTCCTAGGAGGAAGGTGAGCCTGGCACTTCCACAGCCAGCCAGCAGCAATGCCAGGCAGCCGTATCCTGGCCGGGGTGTGCACCACACTGCTTAGCTCCCACCTGGCAGAGGGCACAAGCCTGTGGACGAGAAGGAAGCAGAGCTGAGGCTGCACAGCAGGGGACTTGGACATCGAGGGGATCCTGAGCCGTGCCCCCTGCCCCAGGGACTGCCTCAGGGTCTCAGGCCCTGTGCTGGCCAGGCCGCCACATGGCATGTGCCGGCGGCTCGGTCCGCGGTCAGTTGCTTTCTGTCTAGCTTAGCAGCCCCTTCTTGTACGACGTGGAGGATTTTGGACAGAGCCGAGCTGCTGGCCTGGCCTGCGCCGCCCCCCTCCCGCCCGATTCCCGGGCTGCTCCCCGCAGAGGCGCCCTCTTCTCTGAGCAGCCCCTGTGCTTTCGCCCTCCCTCCTCGCCTGCTTGACTCAGAAGTGAACCGGCACCCATTTGTCTGCCCAGATCTGGCTCAAAGCCACGTGGAATCTGGAGCAGGGGAAAATACCGACAGTGCAGGCAGGCCGTGAGCGCAGCCAGCCGACCCAAGAGAGTTTCCATAGGGATTGAATTTCCAACTTAGATCGAGACGTGGCATATTTTATTCCTGAGCCATTCTGGGTCAAAGCTGGAAATGAATAAAACACCGCGAGGGGCTTGGAAGGCCCGCAGCCCTCCTGCCCAAGAGTGATCATTGCTCATATTCTAGATGTACGCAGGGCTGTGGGCCTGGACTACGCTGCTGGATCTCTGACCTTAAGAAAGTTGCCATCTAATTGGGGTTACGACATACAAACACATAAAGTATTAAGTAACAGTAACTTAAAAATAGACAATTTACCCCAAAGTAGAACTTGTTTTCCAAGTAAGTTGTAAGAATTAGGATTGCTTTGGGCAGTGAGGGAGACAAGAGAAGCTTGGGGTTGAGCTGTAAGGAAGAAACTCTTCACATCAGAGAGCGGGCCCTGCACTCCTGCTGGAAATGGAGAGGGGAACCTTGGGGAGGAAGGGCCGCCGCCTCTTGTCGCCAGGGACACCTTCCCCCTTGCGGCCTCTTAACAGGAGCTAGAGCTGCTTCCTGGTATGGACATTGCAGTGGAGACTAGAGAAGGGCCTTGATTGTGTGTGTGTGTGTGTGTGTGTGTGTGTGTGTGTGAGAGAGAGAGAGAGAGAGAGAGAGAGAGAGAGAGAGAGAGAGAGAGAGAGAAGAGAATGAGCCTGGTGTATGAATGTGTGCCTGTGTGGATGGCCATGCTGCATAAGCTGTGTGGAAGCTTGTTCCTGGAACCCTTCTCTTCACACTCGGTGCTGAACCACGGGTCAGTGACTGGCTGGGGACTCTTAGGAGTCCTGGGTGCAGGACAGGGCAACACCATTAGCAGCACGGGCAGTGAGAGCTTGGTTCACCCTGAGTCTGTTGGGTCACTGCAAGATCTACGTTCACAACTGCTGTCCCACCTGTGAGTCAGGGACACCTGAGGCTTTGTGATGCCCAGGACCCAGTGGAAAAGGACAAAGGCCCACCCTGGCTGCATGGGGAAGAGCAGACTGCTCGATCAGAGTGGCCTCTAAGTCAGAACACAGTGGGGACAGCAGGGGTGGCACATTCCAAAGACTAATTCTGAGAAGCCGATTACTCAGGATAGAACTCATTCTGGGAAGCACGTCTCCTCATGTAAAGGTCAAAGGATGGGACAGGCTCCACACCCTGCTGTAACGGCCTCCTCTCCAAACTGCAGCTGATGTTTGTGTGCAGGACACGGGCTGTGTTCTCGGAGCCCACTGGAGGGATGAGGTGGGAATTAGTGGAGCCTGGGTTCTGCGGTGCATCCAATATTTTATACTTTTTCTTCAACGTAATTGTGTCAGATAGAAATTTTTGTCTCTGACTTACAGTTGACAAATTGAGTCTCAGAAGTAACTTTCCCGAGGCCACACACTTCCTGAAAGCTTCTTTCCAAGTTGCTGGCTGCAGTGTCTTCCTGAGCCCTTCCCACTGAGCATGGTGGGCTCGTTGGAATCACATTGTACATCCAGTCTCTCTTCTGCTGTGAGCGCCTATCCAAGACCCTTGGATTATCTGGCAGGTTCTTAACTTGCTGAAGTAATTATTGATTGGCCATGTCAGTAATTTACATTACTTATACATGCTAGTCTTAATCACTTAAGGGAATGAAACACACTAAATAATTCTGCTCACTTCTCCAATGTCTGAAAAGCTAAAAAGTGAACAAAAATGTTGAAATGTGTCTACCGTGATGTGTAACTGCAGGTGACATGCCCAGGAGGCCGACGCATGCACGCGTCCACGGGGTTCATCCCACAGGGCCCTTCCGTAAATGTCATGCCTGAGAACAAGCTGAGGGGCCTGGCTTGGGGCCTGGGAGGAAAATCAGTAGCACCAGCAGGAACATTCTGCGTTAATTCCTCTCATTCAGCTACCATGGAGCCAGTCACAGAGCCTCATTAAAGTGATCTCAAGGAGATGCATGTGTGATTTGGGCTGATATATGTCACAGGTGCAGAAGTCCAGGGAACTGTGAGAAGGCCCGAGAAGACTCTGAGGTCTGCTCTGAGGAATCCCTGCCTCCATGGCTCATCAGTGTCTTCCAGATACTGGGCCCCCAGTTCACTGCTCGGGGGAGTTGTCTAGTTAGCCAGAGAAACAGACGAGGAGATGGCCAGCTGCTGCTGCTTTAACGTTATGGACCGATCAGTTGCCTGGAAATCAAAATCTTCATGTGGGGAATCATTTGCCATTGGGTTATATATTTTTTTAAAATCTAGGATGCATAAGTTGTGAAATATTGGAGAGCGAAGAGCTCTCACACGGGGGAAAGAGCTGAAATGGAGTCTCTATTCTTATGGTATTCTCAGCGGCACATGGGTCTTCTATTTATGAAGTAGACTTTCCATAGGAGTTATTTTATGATAGACAGATTTAAGTGGTAAAATTAAACATGTTATTTACACATGCGGTTGGTTCTGATTTATTTGTTCTGATTATAGTCTCTAGTAGAATATGAAAGAAGAAATAAAATCCAAAAGGTATAATAAATACAGCAAAATGGAAAGAAACTAAACATAAGGAAAAAACTATGAAGATGAGGGAAAGGAGCAAAGATAGGGAGAAGAGGAGCGGGGACCATCAAGTCTATATGCAGGACAGCTGAGATGATTGAGGTACTGATTTCCACCATTTTTTGAAAGTAGCAGTTCAGCTTTGCGTTCGCTGACTCTACATGCTAATATCTGTAATCTCAGCAACTGCATCGAAGACAGCAATGTGCAACATGGAAACCATGGTTGAACTCCTCCCCTCTTGTTTGTCTGAATGTGTACCATTTCTAATGTCTTATCAAGTATTATTATACTCTCTTCAAGGTAAAGTAAAAGATAAAAAATGAAAAGGACAAGAAAAAATAAGATTTACTGAAAGCAAGCATTAATATTTAGTTCCTTGACCACTCTTGCATACCTATGTCTGTTAATCTGAGCAGCAGATTTGATGATAAAAATACACAATATAACAACCATTGTTAATTTTTATTCTTGTTTTGAAATTCTTTACCGTATGTGTTGTTGTATGCTACTTGGTTTCTGTCTTTGTTCTTGCTCTTTTTTTGGTTTTTCTTCTTTAAGATAAAAATTTTAAAAAATTGAACACGTGTCAGGACCTATTCTGTGCTGGGCAAGCACCATGAAGTTGCCCTATTCAGAGGCGAATGAGCCTAATTTCTGCTCTTGAGCAGCTCAGCAATTAGTGGAAAGGAGCAGAGTCAAGTTATGACAGCAGCATGTACGAGGTATTAAGGAACAAAGAGGCAACCCACAGGCTGTGTCTATCTCACCCTGCGATCAGGAAACACTTCCAAGTGTGAAACAATTCAGTCCCGACATGTGCTGACTAAGGATAGGCCGGGGGCTGGTTTTCAGACTCTTTCTAATTTATCCCTGCAGGTTGCTCATAAAAATGAGGTGAATTAACACTGTGAAAAGGAAAACTTCATGTGAAATAAAATTTAAGGGTTTACTTGGGCAAAGACTGAATGAGTCCATTCACGATTTCTTAAGCACAGATTATGAGTCAATCTGTTTGTTCAGAAAAGCAAAATAAAGGATCCTACAGAAATAGAGGGGATAGAGGAGATGTGTCATCCGCTTACTACAATGATTTTATTTGCATCTCAATTTTCAGTCATCACTTAAAAAGTGACACTCTTGGAGAAACCCTGCCCATTGCCTCTCTGCACTGAGGGAACATCAGTGAACCCTTTGGAAAGAGAGAAATCCCAGCCTTAACTTCTCTGTCACTATGGTGACCTCAGTCTAGAGGAACCCGGGTGCCTGGTGTGTACCCCTATTTCTTGGGATGGACAACCAGCAAGAGCAGCGCCTGAGACTCAGCAACTGGCTTGTCTGGGGGAGCCCAGGATAAATCCACTGCTGCGAAGGGAAACCTGCACAAAAACTCCTAATTTCTAATTGATTCTTAACTGTAGACTTTGCTCATATGGTCCAAAGTACAAAACCAATAGTTTATCACAGATGGTCAATTTCTAAATTGTGCTTGATGCTATCACTATTGCTAACTGTACCACCATACCTAGGATGCCACATCTGTTGTAATTAGTGGTTCTCCTTGTGTAACAATATTGAAGGGGCCCGGCAGGATAGCTCAGTGGTCTAAAGTGCCTGCAGGCAGCTGCAGGGACCGTGGTTCAATCCCCGGCACCACATGCTGCGCCATCCCTGCCCTCAGGGCAGGCTGAGCCGGCCATAAAAACAAACAAACAAACAAAAGTTCTGAAATAAGAAAAAAATATTGAAAAGCTCTGGAGCAATAACCTCACTGTAGCCTACACCAAAAGACTGGGGACTGAGCCAAACAGAAACCAACACCCTACTATCAATTAATTGGTAAGGTAGGATCTTAGGACAGACAGAAACCAAGAATGACTAAACGCAGAAGATACTCCTAAAGAGCAGACTATTCCTGAAGAGGCCTTGATACTAGTGATATAGCTACCTAGCATCAAAAATCACAAGAATTATCACAGAAAACAAAATAAAAGATTTTCCAAATAGAAAATGAGGCTGGGGAGATGGCTCAGTTGTCTAAGTGTCTACCTGGCAAGTGCAAGGACACAGGTTTGATCTCTTGTACCATAAACCATGCCTGCTCAGGAACCCTCAGCATGCCATGCTGGCCACTGAGATTGGGCATGGTGGTGCACACCTGTAACCCAAGCACTGGGAAGGCTGGATACTCTGAGTCCAAGCTGCATAGTGAGACCCTTTATCAAACAAACAAACAAACAAACAAACAAACAAATAAATAGAAAATGACAAGACAAAGAAGCAAAATGCAGTCTCCTGCATAGGAGAAACTGGAAGTCATATGTTTGAAATTTCTGAAATGATAGTAACTGAAGGAAAGAAGCGAATCCATGAGACTTTAGAGCAAATCAGATAAAATATCATCACTCACGTACAAAATGAAATGACAGTCATGATGAAAGAATTGCTGAGGGGGCCGGGGAGATAGCTTCATGGCACAAGTGCCTGCCTGGCAAGTGCAAGGTCATGAGTTTGAACCCCGGCCCCCCTGCCTCCCCCCAAAAGAGTTGTTCAGCATATATAAAGAATACATAGATAAAAATAGAGGACCATAGGAAAGTGATGGAAACCTTGATTGAACAATATAGGATAGAAACAAAGGTAGCTTGTCTAATAAATGCTGCTGGGAAAACTGGCTTTCCATATGTCAAAGCCTAAACCTAGTCCAATGTTTATCACCATACATGAAACTAAAGTCAAAAATGGAGGAAAGATCAAAATACTAAAACAGAAACACTAGATCTACTGTAAGAGAAAGTAGGTAGAAATCTTGAAAACATAGGGATAAGCAGAGAGTTCATGAATATGGGAAATACTTCAAAGAATTGGCAACTGGGGTCTCAACTTATTAAAAAGTTTTTGTTGGTGGGAGTGTAGACTAATACAAACACTGTGCAAATCAGTATATGGATTTCTCAAAAAGCTTAGAGGTTCCATTCAACCCTGCTATTCCTCTTCTGGATAATTTTTCTAGAAGAATTGAAAACTTCATACGGTAGCAGCATATGGACACTAATGTTTATAGCAGCACAATTTGTTGTAGCTAAAATGACGTCTCAGGGAAAGAACGCAAATGTCCATGAACTGATGAATGGATGGAAAAGATGTGGCATTTTTATGGAGTGGAGTACTACTCAGCTATGAAGATAAACTTTTGGTTTTCATCTGTAAACGGTGCACCTAGAGACTATACTTCTGAGTGAAGTCATCCGGACTCAGATGTGTATTCTCTCCTTCACGTAAGAAGCTGAAAGAGCAACTAAGATCCAACAGATACAGTTGATACGGCGAGAGGGAGAGAAACTATTACAAAGTAAGGAGGAATTGGGGGAGGGGAGGAGAAAAGAAGGAAGAAAAAATTTGATTTATTAAAAGGAATAGTTAGTGCTTGTATTGTTTGATTAATTTTGCCTGCCTATCAAGGAATCTGAGCAACTGCTTTGAAGATCATGGTATGTGACATAGTAACCGTTGTTAATTTCTTATCATCTTGATTTGGAATTCTTTCTCCTTTTTATTGTTTTTTTAAAAAATTCTATTTCAAATAAAAGATGATACTTTTGAAACAAATGGAAAATTCAATCCTGAAAGAATATTACATTATAAAGATTTATTATTAAATTTCCCGGTATAATAAGGTGATTTTATTTAATTTTACAATAGAACTTACGATTTAGGAATAATATTACATTACTTACCAAGAGAGATCCATGACAAATAGTTCACCTGTAAGGTGATATTGATGCAGTGTGGTTGAGAGCAGGCTAGGGCAGTCCAGAAGACCTACAATACAACATGAGTAGAAAGCGGCACTTTTTTCATCTCTAATCTAGTGCGCCCGACTTCTGCCTGGAGCTCCTAGTGTGCCCAGTCATGAGCCTGCTCCAGCCAAGCCCGGGGAAGCCGCAGTAAAGTCAGGGCTATCATGGACATAGCACAATACTCTTAGGTAGGAAAAAAAAAAGTCCATGCTACTAGAAGCACGGGTACATATGTATTGTTCTGGTTTGATGGCTTTAACTCTTTTGGGCAGATACCAAGGAGAACAGCTGGGTCAAATGGAGCCTCAAGTCCAAATTTTTTGAGAACTAACTTGTACAGCTATTGCACCAGCCTACACCCACAACCACAGTGGAGGAGGGTTCCCTTATCCCCACAGCCCTCTAGGATTTGCTATCATTTGGATTGCTGATAGTCGCAGTTCTCTTAGTTATGACATAGAATCTCAGCTTTGTTTTGACTTGTGTCTCTCAAGTGAGCAGTGACGTGAGCATTTTTTCACGCATCCACTCGCCATGTACACTTAGCCATTTGCACAGTGCCAGTTCATGTCAGGCGTCCAGTTTTGGATTCAACCTTTAAACTTGGGAGGATCTGAATTTTTCAATTGCTTTTTTCCCCAGCACAGCGAATATTTTTGATCATAGTTGTAGCTTATTTTGAAGAGTAAAAACACAGACAACGAAAACATATTTGTGACAGTGGACCATTATGTTTTATTCTTTCCCTGTATTCCAAAGTTTTCCTCAATGACTTCTCTAAGCTGACCCTTCCTACCTTTTCGCTGTCTTCTGATTTGCCCTACGTCTGATTAAATTTAGATGAGTCTTGTTTGAGTTGTCTAGCACCTGCTGGATCCCGTGTTCATTTCTCACTGTTCTTGGGCATCTCTGAGAACAAGGCTTAAGCCTATTATCGATTTCTACTGCTCTTCAAACACATTTGTGCTGCTCACACGCTCAATAGAATTTTTGATCTCCTAGGTTTCTGTTTGGTATCTTTTCATAGAGTCTAGTTCTTTGCTAAACTGCACATTCATGATTTGCATCATGTTGCTTAGCTCAGCTGGCATCTTATTAGTGTCTTCTGTAAAGTCATCAGTTGCTTTATTAAGTCTTTGTAAAATTCTATCTTCTGTGAGCCTCCCAGCCTTTCATCAACCTCCCATTTTTCTATGTGTTTTTTCATCATTTCATATAGTTCAGCTGTCTGGCCTTTAATTTCCTCCTGCTAGAAGCCCCATGGATCATCTTTGGGAAGTTGGGGGTCTTGGAAGCATTTTGCTGCCTTATTTCCTCATGTTTTGGCATTCTATGGGCTGAGTTCAGGGATCAGCGGTATTGGACTTCACTGCTGCCATGGAAACCTCTGTAGTATGTTCCTCCTCGTCAGTGTTGCACTCTGAGCATGGCTACTGTGGCCTCTGCTCACACTCTCCATTAATTAGTGAGGGGAAGGCGCAGCGTATTCAGCCCAGCACCTACTTCTTCTCCATTACTGGACCGAGGTATTGTTGAAGATGCAGTGATAACCTAAGTACTGGCACATGAGAAAGCCAGTGGATAGCAACAGTCGTGGCAACAGCAACAGGATCAGTAAAAATAACAGCCTTGAGCAGAGTGGATATTGGCACAGCACACGAGCCAGCAGTGCAGCGCCCCTAAGTGCAGAACAGGGACTTGTGATTGCAGTAGGAACAGAAACGCAAGCCGAACACCGGCATACAATGAATATTTACTAAATGCAACAAGTACATCTCATGAATAGCAGTCAAAAAATAGTCATGATAGCATACAGGTAACTAAATATCTGAAGAGGAGTAAGGCTTAATGATTATACTAATACAGCTAGAGGACCTAGGGAGTGGGAAAATAAAGATAAAATTTGAGAAACAGAAAAGAAAGATGAAACGTAGGAGGGAAAATTGTGACAAAGGATTGTGTTAAGCAGTAAGAGGGAACTGTACAATTTTAGACAAAATTAATAGCAAAAAAGAATAGAAATAAAGGGAAAGGGAAAAGACAAGCCCAAATACCAAAGAACAATGAAAACAAATCTTTAAAAAGAAGACCTAGGTCCGCAAGCTATCCCGGAAGTTTGCAGTGTCTTTTCAGGATCCGCATCTTTGAAGCCCTGCCGATGGCGGGAGGCCGAGTGCCTCACCGCAGCCGCTCTGGCAGCCCCCCGCGCTGCCTGTCATTCTGTGTATGCCAGGGCTTGCTTTTCTTCGTCTAGCTACACAGTGGGTCTGAGAGGGGTCACTTCCTCCAGAGGGCTCGCGTCTCTGTTCGCCCAGCTGCATCCTTGACACGAGTGGGGCGTGAAAGCCTACGGACTGCTTATTTCTGTCCTGGATACAGGCGGCCAGGTGGTGGTGGGATGCGGGTAATCTGCTGAACTTAATGCCACCACGTTCAAACCCAGTCCCTCTAGAAGCCTGGCCTACCTTCTCGGTACGGAGGGTGGGCGCCCTACTCTTCCTGAGCTGAGCTCAATCATCCCCAGGCATGTACGTCCAGCCCATGGCCTCTCTGTGACCATTTTTTGTGGCTCTCCATTACCCTGTCACTGTGGCAGAGCGACACGAGAAACCCTAGATTATCTGCAGTTACTTTGCGACTCAGTCTCAGATAGCTATCCCCTCTGCACAATGGCCCATGGATAAGCCTGCTCGCGTTGGGCAGGCACCCCCCTGACCAACCTCCTGAGCTCTGGCCCACCTTAGGGAGGAGTCACTTGCCGAGTGAAATGCTGTCTTTTTTTCTTTCCTGTACTTAGGATGGGTTCTACAGGGTCTACAGGCTCTTACTCCATAGGTCAGACATGTGGTGATTCTCCTGTTTTCAGCCTCCCAAGTGCTGGGATTACAGGTGCGCACCACCACGCTCAGTCTAGTGCAGCATCTCAGCATGCTCCAGGGGCAGGGCCGGCATGGCACGCTGGGGATCGCACCTTGGCTGCCTTGCTCTGCCTAAGGAGATGTGTTAGTGTGCTGAGCTATCAGGCCGGTCCCAAACATGCTATGTTGACTTTGCAGTTCATAATGTCTTCCTGGGGGCAGAACAGTGAGCCCAGGCTGCTCTCTCCCGGGAGCCACCATCCCCCTCTGAGCCTACCTTGTGTCGATGGACGGAGACGGTTCCTCCCCCAGGACCCGAGGAGGCTTCCCTATTGGCCAGCTCCTGTCTTTGTGCTGCTCTCTCTCCCGAGCTTCATCACAGCCTTCCGCCTTGCCGTCCACTGCTTGCAACTCCCCAAGATTTCCCTGCGCTGCTCTTCGCCAAGCCGTTGCTTTTTCAGTGTCCCAACCCGGGCGCCACAGAGGCTGAGCTTTGCGGCAGAGCTCTTCCCGCTTCTCTTCTGCCATCCTGTGCCGTCTTAAACAGTGACCGCCATGTGCACGTGAACCGCAAGGGACAGGAGCATGCTGCGAATCTCTACAGGGAAGAAGAAGAAGCGTGCTGGCAGTGAAGTCTAGTGGAAAGAAGCCCTAGAACGAAACCCAGAAAGTTTTAGTACTTCACGGTAAAACATCACTGCCGTGCTTGTGGAAAGTTGCACCTACAGGTGAAAGATTAATGAAAGTTAAAGACCAATCAAAGGGATGCGGGAAACCGCAATTGTGCAGCCTGTGGAAGGACCTCACAATTACTACAGGGTGACACGGAAACCCAGCAGGAGGGAAAGCCCGCCAAGGGCTCTTCTAATGCTGCGCAAATCCTCAAGAGGCTCACTCGGCCCAGCCTCTGAAGGCTATGAAGGGCGGGCTCAGCTCGGCCTCGCAGGACTTGCAGAGCTAATTTTAACCAGGAGGCCGGCCTGCTAAGACAAAAATAGCTGCATTCCCCAGTAGATTGTCATATAACCAAGTGATAATGCAGAATAACATTTGTAATGGTCAGTAAGCTGTCAGGATTTAACTTAAGATCTAAAAAAAATAAGCAAATGTCTTATTTTCTTTCTTAAGGGAGAAGACAATTAACATAGATCAACTCTGAGATGATCCAGATGTTAGAATTAATGAAGGTTTAAACAGGCGATACACAAAAGTAAGCGGTAAGTCCACGGCAGAAGTGCTTGATCTAACTTGTCAGTAAGTACACGCAAACTTTAATCTCCAAGATAAGAGCACGCCGGAAAGAGCTGCGGCCTTTGGGACTCCTATCTGCTGGGGAGAGTGTGCAGGTGTGCAGTGCTCCTCAGAAGAGGTTTCTTGGTTTTCTGCACAGGCACGCATGCATCTGCCCCAGTTGAGCACCTCTATGCTTAAGAAGTAGGAGAAATAAAACCATATATGCCCAAGATGGCAAGTAAGAAAACGCTCATGTTAATTCCATTCATGATGTAAGTCATCCAATGCGTAATGCTATCTGTCAGTGAGAGCGCTGATAAAACACGCCATGGGAATTTATGAACTCTACTCAGGAACAAATGACAGACACTGCTGAATTTCAAAACACATTGTGCTGACATAACAAACATAAAATAGCATACGCCATATAATTACATTTACATAAAAGTCTATAACATGCAGATTTAAAATGCCATAGTATAAATATAAATAATAGCTGTCTCTAGGAGTATCTGAGTTTGACTGGCCTGAGCTCAAGGGAACTTTCTGGGGTTGCAAAAAGATGTCTTCACGGGTTGGTTCTCACTCCTATAAGATTTGTCACAACTTGCAAACTGTACACACAGAAATCCTGTATTTCACCAAATATGCTGGTACCGTCTCAAAACCTTACAAGTGTTCCATCAATGTTATGCTAGCTATCTTAGGTAATGCAATAAGACAAGAACAATAATTAAAGCAGGACATGTAGAAGGTAGGGAGCTGAACGTGGCGTAATTATTGGCCCAATGGACACGTGCATCCACAGGCTGAGCCCATGAGAATCTACCAAGCAGCATGACCTTGAGCAAGCCCTAGGAGCTACCTATGATGGGCACTGTCAGGCACGGGTGGACAAGTTCCAAGAGGAATCACAGGCGCAGGGTCACTGCGCGGCAAAGCTGAGGTCCCTCTTGAGCATCCTTTCTTCCTGGAACACTTACCATGCTTCCCGGGACTCCCTTCCTGTGACTTACCATTTTCACCCTGTTCTTTCCTCTTGTCTGCTTTGCAGGACAGTTTCATGAGGCAGAGCTAGTGGTCGGCCACCTCTGTAAAGGCACGTGCTCATCATCTGCTCAGGTTATTCTGTGAGAAAATGAAAACTCTTGTGCCTATTGCTCCCTTGAGAAGTTTATTATTATTATTCTGATTGTTTTCAGCTTTGTGTTTCATATGCAAAATTTAGATACTGATGTACCTAATTAGAATATTCATAGCCATCCTGCAGGAATTTGACAAGTTCCTTAAATCTGTGGGCTTTATCAAACTATCAACATTATTAAATTTGACTCTGGATCAAAAGACAACGGAACTCTAGATCACCTTTTTGAATAATTCCTCTGGCTCATTCTCTGTCTCCCTTTCTCCTGGCCTTGAGTCTTTTCATTTGCTAAGTCTCATGGAACGCGGTAGTCTTGAATTCAGTGGAATTCAAGGGATTTCTTTCCTTTTGTTCTTGGTCCTTTGGGCCCCTAATCTAAGAAACTGGTGCTTAGTCCAAGGCCACAAACACATATTCTTCTAGAGCATCACAGTTTTAGGTTTTATATTCAGGCCCAAGATCCATTTAAAGTTCATGGTGTGCAGTACAAGGTGCTGCTTTCTTAATTTTGGGAATGATTTGTACAGCTGATTCACCAACACTTGTTGGAAAACTACCTTTCCAAGCTGAGCTATCTTGGCACCTGTGCCCACACCAGGGTTATGTTTATTCATCTGAGGTCCTGGAGATCAAGCCAGGGCCTCCTGCACGCAGAGCAGAAGCTGTGCCGTGGAGATTTGTCCCTAGCCTGCCAGTGCTATCTTGACTATTATACACTTCCTACTGATACTAGCAATCAAAAGCTTGACGTTCTTCAAATTTGTCTGTTTTCAAAATTATGCATGTATTTCTAAATCCACTGATTTTCTTTCTTTCTGTCTTTTTGGGACAGGGTCTCACTATGCAGTTCAGGCTGGCTTTGAGCTCACTTTTGTAGCCCAGGCTGGTCTCAAACTCACACTAGTCCTCCTGCCTCAGCCTCCCAAATGCTAGGAATATAGGTGTGCACCACCATACCCAGCTAGTCCACTGAATTTCTACATAGAGTCTAACTACCAATTTTTATACAGCAAAAGGCTGCTTGAATTTTGATTTTTATTTCATTGCATCTATACAGGTTTTATGTGGTGATAATACTTTGAAGTCATAAGTTTGTAATAGTATATTTACATTTACAAATTCTATAATTTCTTTCAATAATGTTAATCTTTCAATGTAAAAAACAAGCAGATTTTTCAAAATATCCTTCAATAATTTCAATTTTAATGCAATTTAAAATAACATTTATAAAATTGTTAAGAAATGTGAATAATATCTTTTCTGTTTTTGATAATTCTAGCTAAAGATTTAATTACTCTTTTCAAAATGCTAGCCTTTGGTTTTATGAATTTTATTATTATGTTTATGCATTTTCCATCACTGCTTCCTATCCATATTTCTTAGTTTATTGCTTTCTTATCTGAGGATCGCTTTCTCATCTGTTTTCTAGCTCCTTAAGGTTAGCACTGAGTTGAGGTCATTGAGGACTCCTTTTCTGACCAACACTGTCACTCTGTGATTTCCCTAAACATTTTTTAGCTAGACTCTGCAAACATGTTCTCTCTCTCTCTCTCCCGTGTCTCTCTGTCTCTGTCTCTGTCTCTGTCTCTGTCTCTGTCTCTGTCTCTCTCTCTCTCTCTCCCTCTGTGTGTGTGTGTATTTCAGCTCTAAGAGCTTTCTTGCTTTCCTTGTGGTTTTCTTCTTTTCTGACGGAACACTTCAGAGTATTCTCTGGGATCCTTATTTCTCGGAGCTACCATCAGAGGTTTACTCCCTCCACCCCCTCCTTCCTATATTTCTTTATTCCTTGTACTGGGGGCTGCACCCAGGGTCTTCATACTGACCTGCATCACTGCCCCTTTTCAATTTTATTTTTAGACTGGATCTTTCTAAGTCACTACTTGCTCAGGTTGAGTTTGTATTTGCGCTCCTCTTGCCTCAGCCTTCCAGAGTGCTAATATTACAGGAATACACCACTATACCTAGTTTGATTTCTATTATAATGCCATTGAAATTCAACCCAGCAACCAGGTCTGGCATGTGACTGAGACCATCCTGGGCCTGCCAGAAACTCATTTGACCCAGAAACAAGGCCTGGTGTGTGAGTGGAACTTTATCTATCAGAAATTCTCACTGTGGAAAACTGAGGCCAGAGAGCTTAGAAACAAGACCCACCTAGCTGATCCAGGAGCAGAGCATCTTTCCAGAGTGGCACAGCAGGTTCACCTTCAAAGGCTACAGCAAGAAGAAGTGGAGCTCAGTAGCCAGACCCAAGCCACACACACCTGGATGAGTTTGAACTTGATAGATCTGGACCTGGTACTAAGGTAAGAATTCCACCAAAACTCTACACCAAAGCTCAGAACACAGATCTATACCAAATGACAAAGAGAAGGAGCAAAGTACACTCTCACAGAACAAATGAACTCACACAGAACAAATGTAGGAGATAATAGCATAGAAGAAATCGTAACTCACACACCTGAAATCTCTGAAATAACAGCATCTGAAGTAAAGAAACAACTGCAGAAAGGTAGAGAGGAAATCAGTTCAGAAATATTTTTGAAATAAAAAAAGAAATAACTATAATGGAGGAAGTACTAAGTACTTCTAAAGAAGACATAGATAAAAAATAGAGGAGAATAGAAAAATGATGGAATCCTTGAATGGGAAATATAGGAAAGAAATCGAATGCATGAAGCAGATTCCAAGTGCTACGCAGGAAATTAAAACATCAATCACAAGCTGAAAGTGAAAATAGACTCTTAGACCATGAAGACACCATTGCAGCTAATGAAAAGGTAAGAAAAGATCTCTTAAAAATGACTAGGATGCAGGAAAAAATAATTCAACATCCGCAAGATAATGCAAACATGCACAATATAAGGCTAATAGGCCTCAGTTAGAAGAAGGAGTCAATACAAATGATATAAAAAGAAAACGGGAAGAAGTAATAGAAGAACTCTTCCATGGCGCTGCCTGCGGAGGCGGCCGCCATCCCTTTCTTGGCACCATGGCTGCCCTCAGACCCCTCGTGAAGCACAAGATAGTCAAAAAGAGGATCAAGAAGTTCATCCAGTACGAGTCCGACCGATATGTCAAAATTAAGCGAAACTGGAGGAAACCCAGAGGAATCGACAACAGTGCGGAGAAGGCTCAAGGGCCAGATCTTGATGCCCAATGCAGGTATGGAAGTAACAAAAAGACAAAGCACACGCTGCCCAGTGGCTTCCGGAAGTTCCTGGTGCACAGTGTTAAGGAGCTGGAGGTGCTGCTGATGTGCAGCAAGTGTAACTGTGCAGAGACTGCTCAGAACGTCCCCTCTAAGAACCGCAGGGCCATCATGGAAAGAGCAGCCCAGCCAGCCGTCGGGGTCGCCAATCCGCATGCCAGGCTGCGCAGCGAAGAAAACAACTAGACGGCCGGCGTACATGTTCATTTCTGCTTCAGCAAAACCACAAAAACTGTGTTAAAAAAAAAAAAGAAGTAATAGAAGAAAACTTGCCAAATATGGGGAAACAATTTGACATTCAGGTGACTGAAGCATACAGAACTCCAATAACATCAACCCAGTTAAAACCATGCCTAGACATATAGTAATTAAGATCCCAGAAATTCAGCACAGGAACAATATACTAAAAGCTGCTAGAGAAAAAAAGATCACATTTAAAGGAAAACCCAGTTTTATGCAGACATTTATTAATCCAAGGATGCACAAAATTATAGCCTGCCAAGCCTATGGTATTTTGCCTAATCTCTTACTCTCAGTCAACGCCCTTTTTTGTTTTTGTTAGCCAACCATTTACTTGAGAGTATAGCAGTAACTGAGTTCACAGTAGATGTAGTACCCATGTAAAAGACCAGACTGACAGACATTCCAAGCATAGTTTCAGTGTTGCACGTTGCTATCATCAATGTGGAAAAACCTCTTAAAGGTTCTTAGGACCAATATCTGATTGATCTTGTGTATGTAAGTGCATGTTTTTGCTCCTGATACGTTTCCTCTCTTTTCTGCTTCCAGTTACTTCATTGTTCCATCCATAAGTTTTTCAGCTGTGTTATGCCCTTCTATTTTTATTTCTTCTTTAGAGTTCTTACACTAGGGAGACTATATGATATTCACACATGTAGGCCTGGTTGATTTCACTTATGAATATATGCTCAATATACATCCATTTATATGTGAAGTCTTCCAGTTTATCATGTCTGCGTAAAAATGTGTAACTGCTTTTATCATATTCTATAGAGATTTATTAGAATATCAATGATTGATGGAAAATACCAATATCAAGCTAAGTCTAAGATGTATGATATTCAGAAAGACAATGATGTTAAAATCAATTACCTGTGTTATAGAGTAATAGTATCATGACGCTTCTCTGCTGGAGGATTGAGAATGCAAGTTAACAGACCAAAAATTGGAGAAGAAAAAAAGGGCTACTAGGATAGCCAACATTTTTGCCCTAGCCCTTCAAGGTCAGTGAGGACTCAGGACATAAGAGAACCTGTGCTGTAACATCCTATAACTCAGTGGTGTCCCAAATTTTCTGGTAAAGGAGATTATAGGATGTAAGAAGAAAGGGATAAAAATGAAGTATAGTGTGTCTCAGGAGAGTTATCTAGAGAAAAAAAATTCTCTCAGGCTTTCACAGAAAGAAAACTGGTCAAGCAATGGCTGTGACTCATCCAGATGGCTGACACCAACAACAGTTCTACAAAGCACTGTACATGGTTCCAAAGTTAATCGTGAGGGGATTTGACCTTGGAAGATACAAAACATGAACATTTTGTTACACAGGTCTTGCTTTAACTTGCTCTTGATCACCCAGTGGTAAAGCTTAATTATGAGACAAAACGCAGAGCTGGATTAGTATGATGAGCTATAAGAGGCTCAAGTCGACAGCCTCCAACATTGCCAGTTTCACTGGCAACACGAAGCAATTATGAAACATTGGACTATGTATATATACAACTACTTCCTCTTAGTTCAAAAAGAAGAAAGTTTTTCTTTTTTCCTTTCCTTACCGATATCGATTAGAAAATTTATCATCTACACCCTGTGCTCTGCATAACTACTGCGAGGACAACAATATGCAATGTGTCAATCATTGCCAATGCACTACTAATGTATTTTGAAACTATCACATTGTTATTTCTTATTAAAAATAATAAAAAATAAATTTAAAAAAGGAAAACCCATCAGAATAATGGCAGATTTCTTTTCACAAACCATCAAGTCAAGAAAAGCATGGAACAAAGTACTACGAGTCTTACAAGAAAACAAGTTGCAACCCAGATTGCTGTATCCTGCAAAACTTTCAAGTTTAGTGCAGAAGGGAAATGCTTCCACAATAAAGAAGGACTAAACAATTTCATAATGATTGGGCTCTGGAGACAGCTCAGTAGAATAAACGCTTGCCTAGTAAATGCAAGGTCCTCAGTTCAATTTCTGGTACCAAATAAACGAATGAATGAATGAATGAATGAATGAATAAATAAATAAATATCACGATGACAAAGCCAACCCTACACAGACTGCTAAAAGATATTCTAGAGAGGGATCAAGATGACCACAGCTCCATGAATGAGAACGGAAAGAACCCACCAAATATCCAAGCAGTTAAACACAGGAGAAAAAGAGGGGTACAACAGTCTTTCAGTTATTGTTTTGTATACAGCAGAAAAATGTGATTTGTTTCTTTCCTGTATTGCTCATTCAAGGTTTCCATCATTTTTCTATTCTTCTCTATCTTTTTATGAATATCTTCTTTAGAAGCACTTATTAATTCTTTCATTATAGTTATCCTTTCTTTTTCTACTTCAGAGGTTATTTCTGATCTGATTTCCTCTCTACCTTTCTACAGTTGTTCCTTTATTTCAGAAGCTATTAATTCAGAGATTTCTTTATGTTTTTAACTTCAGAGGTTATTTCTAATCTGATTTCCCCTATATATTTCTGCATTTTTTTTTATTTCAGATGCTATTAATTTAGAGATTTCAGCTATGTGATTCCAAGTTTCTTCTATGCTAGTGTCTCCTGCATTTGGTATGGGTGGGCTTGGTTCTTGAGATGGCATTTTGCTCCTTATCTTGGTCATTTTATATAGCACTGCCCTCTGATCTTTGGTATAGAGCTTTGATGCTTTTAGCATCTACCAAAATTCTTCCCCAAAAGAGATTATATGGTTAAGGCAGTTATAGTTTTATATTTACAGAACTGCAGTTAGGAACACTAATAACAGCTAGTGATGATTAGCATTTGACAACTTCTGTAACTAGTGGGTTTGTATTTTATACAGTAAGAGCAGGAAGAGCTAACATTATGTCTGTTTGTGTAGATAAGCAGACATTAAATTGGAAATTTGTATTTAATTAGCTCCCCGAAGTTCTGTCTCTTTTCCTCCCCTTGATGTTCTGGGGTCTTCCAGGCAAACTAGTTCCCTCAGTGACCTATTGCCTCCTCTGTAGATCAGGAGAAATAGAGAGAAGACACTCTCATAGGTCTGGGTCTCACAGATTGTCTCAGCTTACCAGGTTTGGATCTACCAAGTTTGAACTGGTACAGATAGGTCTGGCTGCTGTGCTCAGCTTCTTCATTCTGCAGCCCGTGGAAGTGAGCCCACTGTGCTCCTCTGGCAAGATGTTAAGCTCCTGGATTAGCAGCGTGGCCTGCCCTCATTCTCTCTGCAGGGAGTTTTGCTACAGGTTTCCACAGGAGGTGCCACGCCTGGGATCTGAATAGGGAGGGATCTGAGGTGTGACTGTGGGCATGCAGGACAGGCTGAGGGTCCCACACTCATGCCTGGGCTGGAGTCTGGATGTTGAGAAAATCTTAATTAAGAGATGACATCATGAGTATAGATGGCCATGATCCTGGAACAGAAAAATAGATAGTTCAAACACTAAGACAATATTATTAAAAAGTGGGCTTTATTTGCTAATAACATGGCGATATTGGTTCACTAATTGCAGTAAATATACTACACGAATGTAAGATGTCAATGATAGGAAGACCTGAAGGCAAAAATTATGAGAACTCCTGCTTAAAACTGCACAATTTTTTGTTAAGTTTAACATTGTTAAAGGTAGAAACTTTAGGGGCCAGTGAGATAGCTCACTGACTAAAGAGCCCGCTCAGGCAGGCTTAGGAAAGTGCAGGGACAGCAGTTTGATCCCCAAACACCACATGCTGTGCCAGCCACACCTCCGGGGCAGGCTCAGCCAGCCACAGAGTCCAGGCAGAGTGGCGCAGGCCTGTGATCTCAGCACTGGGGAGGCTGAAAGCAGCAGGATCACTAGGAGTCCAAGCTGCATGGTAAGACCCTGCAACAACCAAATACACTTTTTTTTAAAAAAAAAGATAGAAACTTAGTATCTGCTTGAAATGGTAAATTTATAATTTATTACTCATGCTGTTACATGTATCTATTTAAATACATAAAATTTAAAATCACAACTTAAAGAATAAAAGTGAGGACGTATTCTAACATACTTTCAAATAGTTATTTGGTACCCTAAGAATTGTCTGTATATTCTAAATATTCATCTATATTTCCATATAAAATATTTGATGTATTTTATGTGAATATTCAAATGTATTGCTATAAGCAATATATTAAGCCTTTTTGCTTCCTGTTATTTTTTATTTGTTTTTTTTTACTGTTATTTGTTACTTTGATCTTTCTCTCCCTTTTGATCTATGTTGCCATGGACTTACTATTTTTGCTTAGTTTTTCATACAATACAGCTAATAATTTTATAACACCTGTCAAATTTGTTTCTTTTTGAATTTCATATTTTTGCTGTTAAATTTTTATCATTTTTTAAATCTTGAAATTTTTTTTTAGATTTTCCTTAGCTTTTTATTCAACTTAAATAGTTGAGGTCCATGCTTTCTGTTGTATACCAGTCAATATATTTTTGGTTTTTCTTGATTTCATTTTATTTTTTATTGCAATCAATATATTTTGAAGATGATTTCTTATTCGCACATCCCCTTTTACGGCTGGATTGTATTCCTCTTTATGGCTGCACCATAACATGGTTCTTTACTAACATTTAAGTTGCTCAGTAAAAAGGCAGGCTTCTGCTATCCCAACAGTCCACAGTGAGTGGCTTTATAAGGACAGTGTTAAAAAATAAGGACTTTGTTTTGTCCATCATCTTGACCTTGTTGTATAGATCCACAGTGTCATGAAAGTAGGTTTTATAGCTTCTGGGATTTGGGTCACAGTTTTTAAAAGATCCTTCCTAAACTGAGATGGTTACTGTGGGATTATAGGTGTCTACTACCACACCTGGCTGTTCTGATTTATTATTATTATTATTATTATTATTATTATTATTATTATTATTATTATTTTACTTTTTATTTTGTACTGGGGATTAAACTCAGGATGTTGTGTTTACCAGGCAGACACTTATGCTGCTGAGCTATCTCCCCAGCCCTGTTTTGAATTTTTTGAAGTAAAATCTTGCTGTGTAGTCCAGGCTAGTCTTGAACTCACCACGGAGCCCTAGGCTAGCCTTCAGTTTGTGGCAGGCCTCTGGCCCTAGTCCCTCAAGTGCTGGGATTACCGGCCACCACACCTGGCTTGTTTATGTTTGAGATTTTTTTTTTTTTCCAGGAGAGGAAAAAGTATGTAAGTTCATTTTACACAGTTGGGTTAAAAATAAATGTGACAGAAAGTAGGTAAAATTTAATATGGTCTCCTACGCCCTGAAGAAACTGGTGCCGATGCTTAGGGGTAGTGGCTGGGTCCAAGCCGTCGCCTGTCTGGAACGTCTGTGACTGCAGTCATGGAATCACCCTTCCCCTTTCTGCCAGACACAGGGCTGCCCGTCTCCTTCACGCGACAGCCAGGTCTTTTAAGATCTGTGATAACGACTGAGTGAAAGGGGACTTCCAGACTGCCTCACGAAGCTGGAAGAATGACAGGATGAGTGGACACAGGGGCAGGACTTCAAGAGAGATTCATGGGGTTTTTCACTATAATATTTTAAAATATAAACATCTGCATATATCTTTAGCATTCTCCATACAGAGACATATAGATTTAGACTTTCATTATTCAGAAAAAGCTTATAGTACTTCTAGGACATTCCTACAGGTAGTGATGCTGCTGCCGGCTGCCTGTAAAGGAAGGCTGGTTCTTACGAACGTCGCGGCGAGCCTTCATCCGCCTCCTTTACAGATCTGCCACCATTCCATTCCCGGCTCTTCCCCAAGGCAAAACGTCGCTGAAAAGTGAACTGCTTGAACCCATGTAGGACACTGAGGTGACACAGAAGCACACCGAAAGGTGCTCATGGAAGAGAGCTTCCAGAGCTGCTCCTGGAAAGTGGCAAAAAGGAGAGGACCAGTGCTTTTGAAGATTCTGAGGGGTAAATTCATGGCAGTGTATGTTTTGGTGTAATAAAGTTTGATTTAGTGTAAATACAAAAAAAGAAAACAGTTGCAAAATTGAAGTGTGTGGCCTTCCTTCCAGCTTCTGGGTAGACGTCGTTTACTACACTGGTTAGTTCGTTCACGGTTGCCTTCATCCAGGTGTAGGTCTGCAGCTCGCTCGACGGGACGTTGCCGTGGTGGCAAGCCGGAGCAGTGGTGGCCATGTCTTCTCGTGGTCCACTGGCTTCCCGGGCTCTTTCTTAATTTCCTCCTGAGTAACTCGGGACTCCACTGCCATCTTCTTACTTCTGCCCACCAGACACTTGCTCTGACCTCCAACCCAGGCAGAATGCACGCCCACCGAGATGTGGTTTCGAGAAGGCCCGGGCTCCAGGGGTAATCCTGCCTCAGCCTTCTGAGTATGTGGGGATTGCAGACTCAGGCCTCTGTGTCGGGATTTAACCTCTGATTGATTAATCTTTTCTCAGTAGACTGGAAACGCTTTTATCACCCCCTACGTTCCCATAGGCATTTGGATCCTTTTGCGGATTTCTGTATCTTTCATTGACCTATGCTATGTAGTCTCAGCTGCCCTTGAACCCAGATCCTCCTGCCTCAGCCTGCCTAGTGCTGGGATTATGGGCATGCGCTACCACTCCTGGGCCCCATGGAGTGCCAGTCTTGAGATTCTTCAGTTTTATTATTTTCTTTCCTAAAATAAATATTTCTAAACTTCAAAGTCAGATGATTAGGTTATAAATTTCTTCTTAAGAACAACAATAGTTATTTCATGAACTTTGGTATACCATGTCCATTATTAGTTAATTAAAAACTATTGTTTTAAGTTTTTCAATACGTTGCCTTTATAAGCAGTGCTGTAACAGTTAATTGTATGTATCAGATTGACCAGATCACAAGGTACCAAGAGAGCTGGTTAGACATTATCTCCGGGTATGTCCAAAGACACACAAATCTATTGACTCTCCATGAAAACTTTCTCAGACCTGGAATGATATACTGGTGAATTATAATAACTATTTAAAAACACTAAAAAAAAAGAAAAAGAAAGTAGAATCCTTCAAAAATTGTTTAATGTTGCTAATTTTAGTCTGATACTCAAGGCAGATGTAGGTGTGATAAGAAAACTGTAAGTCAGTAACTCTTACAGCTATAAACACAAAAATCTTCAATTGAACAGTGGAAAACTTAATTCAGCAATGCATATAAAAATGAAATTTGTGCCCAAAGTGAGAAGCTGGTTTAACTTTAAAACAATCATTAACACAACACATCATATTAACACAATTTTAAAACTTTGCAAAGCCGTGTAATCATCTTAATAGATGCAAAGAAAACATTTGACAAAATCCTTTGCCTTTTTATGGTTAAAAAACTAGGCAAACCAGGAGTAAAAGAGAACACCTTCAAAGTGTAAAAGCCGTCTACCAAAACGTGATAGCCAGCACCATGCTGGTGACAGACTGAACGCTTTAACTTCAAGGTCAGGCACAACTGAGACATACCCACTGTGACCACTGGCCTGGGAAGGAGGAAAAGAAAAGGGGTCCAAGGGGAGAGGAGCTCATTGCTTTTCTGTGTAGACAGCACGATTTTGTGTAAATGACATCCTAAATAATTTGCCTCCTCTATGAGACCTCCTAAATGATTTCACCAGAGCTTCAGAAGCTCAGTCTGCCCATAATTCCTTGTAGATGTTTGTGACAGTAAGAGCGTAAAAAGCATACAAACGTGCAGTAACAGATGGAACAAAGCTGTCAAATACTGCCATCTAAAAGCTGCAAAGTGCTGCTGAAGGAAATGATGGAAATCTAGGTTATTAGGACACATTTCCTGCTTACGATCAGGAGACGACACTGGGGAGCTGTCCGTCCTCACTTCTATGCTGACCAAGCCCTACAAGTTCAGCACAACTGCTGTAAGAATTCCTAATAACTTTTTTTTCTGTAGAAATGGACACATTTCTGATTACAAAATTTCTGCTGGTAAAATTTACATGACATTTCAGGAAAACAGAAAAGAACATGAAAAGGCAGTGATGCAGGGCCAATTCTTTCCAATTTCAAAACTGACTACAAAGCCATGGCAGAAATAATAGCAGGACACACAGGTATGAAGACTTCATACCTCAGGGATCTGTGGGTGTCCAAGTTTACAGCGGCGTAACTGTCACAGCTAAACCTTGGAAACAACCCAAATGCCCATCAACAGAAGAATGGATAGAAAAGATGCGGCATTTTTATACAGTGGACTATGACTCAGTGATGTGCTGTAACCCCGGCCCTGCGGTCTGCATCCAGCGCAGAGGCCAGCGATCTGACGGGGGCCCTGCCTACGCAGGTCAACCGGGCCAGGCCCCAGCTTGCACCGCTGCCGGTCTGCGGTGTGCAGTGAGGGCCTCCGGAGCTGCAGGGTCACCTCACCAGCTGGGCTGTCCTTGTGGGGGCCAGGACAGAAGCCCTGAAAAGCAAAGAGCCACTCAAAACCACAGAGGATTTTTTTTTTTTTTTCTGATACCAGGGATGGAACTCTGAACCTTGTACTTACCAGGCAGGTACTTGTGCTGTTGAGCTACATCCCCGGATCCACAGAGGAATATTTTGAAATCTTTTTTTCTTATTTATTCATTGTTTAAGGTTTGTTTCTCTCTCTCTCTCTCTCTCTCTCTTTCTTTCTTTCCATTTGTTTTTCTTTTCTTGGTACCAGAAGTTGAACTCAGGACCTTACCCTTGGTTTTTCTTTATTCTGTTTTCTTTTTTCTTCTTAGCTGCTTTTTCTATTAATTTTATCTAATTCAATTAATTTTTACTCAGTAGGATGCTTTACCTCATGTTTCTTTCCTCCTTTTCATCTTTCATTGCTTAATTTTTCAAATTTTACTTTTTCCATTGTTTCCTACTCACCCCATCTATACTAACATTAAGCTTTATGATACTTATTTCACCATATTATATTAGTGTTAGACTCTTTTTTATTATTAATGGAGGCACAGTGTTACATTTAGCAGACGCTTTGTCTGTTTTTTTTTTTTTTAACTTTTTTATTCATTTTAATGAGGAAAAAAGATAAAATAGCAATGAAACAGTTTCAAAGTAAGTTAGTAGGATGGTCGCAATAACTAATGCAATGCATATTGTTGTCCTTGTCGTGTAACTCAGAGGACAGGATGGAGACCTGATAGTTTGTTGAAACAATATTAATGCAAAATTCAATTCTGAAATGAACTAAGAGAAAGTAGCTGGATATCTATCCTAACTCTCTTGTGTGTGTGTCTTTGTGTGTGTGTGTGTGTTTATATATATATATATATATATATATATATATATATATATATGCATATTTTTTTCTTTTAAAAGTTTCGAATACTAGGGGAAAATATACTCTGTCTTATAAGTAGTTTGTAAGTCAAAGATACAGTATGAATCATGAAACAAAAATTATAATTAAATAAGATTCATAAAATTAATTAAATATTCATTAAACATTAAATTAAATATTTCAAAACAATATTCCAAAATTCAAATCAAATCATGCGTCCAACTTACAGGTCAGGATGCTGTGTATCACATGTATGAATCTGTAAACAATTCAGAGTACTCGCACAGTATTTGAACAGGTGAATATATACAAAGATATCAACTAAGAAAAAGTTTCCATGGTATTAAAGAATTACTAGGAACAAAGCATAACATAAATACTAGAATGGCAAATATATGACCAGAACTTCTAACAGTTTGGAGATATTGCATAAAGTTATAGTATTTCATGTACATGGACAGTGTCCATGACGCTTACTGGTGACCAGGTGTCACTTGTGGGACTGAGCTACTGCTATTTCCTTGATATCCACCGTGTAGACTCAGACAAAACCATAACGCACAGGGTGCAAGGGAAGTCCATTTGTAGACTATGTTGATGGACATATTTTGCTGCTGTTGTATTCCTTTTTTTTTTTTTTTTGTCATGTGTGTCTGAGTGTTTACATAATAACTAGAGATCTCTTTTTTATGGTTAAGGTTAGTACTTTATTGTTTTTTACATTTTAATAGCCAGTTTGTCTTAAATGCTATTATTGTTGCTGACTTTGCTGTTCTTGCCAGAGTGGCATAGTTCTTGCTAATATTTGGTTTTCTCTGTATGCCGATGTCTGGATTACTGTTGTAGCATTAATAATACTGAGGTTCACTCCTGGAGACCTGGGTCTGGATCAGTTACTGAATTCTCCCCTCTCAAATTAATGGAGCTGGTTGGGTCTCTTGGGACAAGCAAAGGCCTAAATTAACCATGCCCAAAAGGCATCACTGTACAGTAGGCACTAACTAAGGAAGTCTTCATACCAGCAACATAATATCCTCATTAGAGTCAACATTTATACCTAATAGAAACATAAGAAGACAATGCAGCAAAATGCCTCCAAAATGGCCAAGTCCTCCAAAGCTGAACCAATAGACCCAAGAGTGGGGATAGAAGGGGGTTCAATACCCACGCAGCTGAAGTATTTGAAATGACTAAAAGAATAAACAGACCAAGAAAGTGCTTGGCATCCTCAAAGAAAACACAACCAAAGAGATTAAGGGACCACAGAGGAAAGGGATTGAAGGTATATAGTGTGCCTAAGGAGAGTCACCTATAGAGAAAACATTCTCTTAGGCTTTCACAGAGAGCACACTGGTCAAGCAGTGGCCATGACTCATCCAGACGGCTGACACTGACAACAGTTCTACAAAGCACTGTACATGGTTCCAAAGTAAATGCTGAGGGGATTTGGCTGACCTTGAGAGATACAAACATTACATGTTTTGTTATGCAGGTCTTGCTTTAACTTGCCCTTAACCACCCAGCAGAAAAGTTTCAACATGATGCATAAAACATAAGGGTAGTTTAGTATGCTGAGTGGTAAAAGGCTCAAATCAACACCTTCCAATATTGCCAGTTTTGCCAGTAACACAATGCAATTATGGAACATTTGAGTGTGTATACAACTACCTGCTCTTAGATCAAAGAGCAGAAATCCATTGTACCAATAACCATTAGAAAATTTATCATGTGTACACCCTGTGCCCTGTATATCTAAAATGAGGACAACAATGTACATTGTATCAATTATTGTGAATGTTCTACTAATGTGCTTTAAGACTGTCACATTGTAATTTCTTATTAAAAGTAATAAAAATTTAAAAAGGGAAAAAAAAAAAACCACAACCAAGCATGATAGAACTAATAAAACAATCTGTGAGTTTACAGAAGACACTAATAAAAAGCTAGCTGAGCTAAGCAAAATGATACAAAGTACAATCGCTAAAGAACGGTTTACTAAAGAACAAGGGTCCAGGGAAATCTATGCAGCGGAACTCTAGGTTAAAAATCCTGGTGAGAATCTGAGCAGCACAAGGGCCGTATGTGAGGACAGGGTGGCAGGGATGGAAGTTAGGGTGGAGACTGGGGACCACATGTGCTGAGGTGCCATAAGAATTGAAGAGGAACATGAACACCGGCGCGAGCTGCTGTTGACAGGTGACACCAAGAAGACTAACTTTAAGATGAACCGAAATGAAGGAAAAATCAGAAGACAGCACAAACTCCATGACTCAAACTTGCATGCCTCTTTCCTCAACCAGTCCTAGGGTGCGGTTGGTATGACAACTGTGTACCACCCTGTCTGGCTTCTAATTTTTATTATGAATTCTTTCTTAGTTACTTTTCTCTTGTTGCTGGAACAAATACCAGATACACAAGCTTAGGGATGGAAAGCTTTATTTAGCTCACAGTTATTGGAGGTTTCAAGATGCTACCCCTGCTTTACAGGGTCTAGAGGAGAGGCTGGGGCAATGCCATGTCCAGGATGATCTGCTCCGTATCTCCGAGAGACTGCCGCCTGGGGTGGGGGAACCTCTGACAGTGCGAGCTGTCAGTTAAAGTCAGTGCCTCTCTTGGCCACGCCCCTCAAGCCCCACCCTGGTCCTTTGGCCCTGCCCCTGGAGCCACGTGATTGATAGCCCCATGATTTTACATGAGGCTTTTGGGGGACAACTAGGTACAAACCACACAACATGAACCTTCTGTTATCCTTCAATTCACTTTTACTTTTTTGCTCCATTTTTTAAATAGGGAGCTTGAATTGCAGAGCACATTTTTTTCTGATTATCGATCTGGGCTGTATCCAGATCCCTCCAGAGCCTTACCTGATCCTAGGCACAAGCCTTAGCGGGTGATCAGGTTACGAGCCTGTTTGGAGTGGCGGGCATCTGTGCCCATCACCCGCGAGGCTGGGTCTCTCCTTCCAGCTCCTCTCTTGTCTCTCTGCTTCCCAGTCTGGGCAGTGTTTACTCTGCAGTCAGCCAACTATGGAATGGAGTCTATAAACTATGCACCAAGATAAACCTCTCCCCCTTTAGGTTTTGGGTGTTGGGTACTTTGACTCAGGGCTGAGAAAGAGACTAACACAGTATGTGTACAACCAATAAGTTGTCCTAAGTGCTCTTCTTTCTCTGTATTGCATTACTTGTGACAAATTGAATTTTTCATGGACTTTGAGATGTTTCTTAAGATCTAGTGAGGCCTCTTCTTCAGCTCACGCACCATTTGGGCACATGCCAGCGGATGTCTACATTGATGTCCTGGCCGGCCTCAGTGAGGCCCTCAGGCTGGGCGGGCATGGCCACTGGAGGTGCGTTTGCTCACACCCCTGGAGGACAGCTGCCTGGAGCTGAGTGTTGGCTGGGCCATGCTCCCCTCTGAACCTCTAGAGAGGAGTCCTTTGCAGCATCCTCTTGGAGGAGGTCCCTGTTGCTCCCTTTTGTGGTCACAGCCCTACTCCTGTTTCCATACCTTTCTCTCTATGTTTTTGGGCGTTAGTGCTGAATGCCTTCCCTCCCCTCCAGGGCCACGGCGACTTGGATTAAGGCCTACTATGATCTCATCTTAACTCAGTTATACTTGCAAGGGCATATTTCTAAACACAGTCACATTCACAGGTTCCACATGGACAGGAAGTTTAGGATGACAGTCTTGGACCCAGGACAGCCTCCCAGGATTCTGGGGTTTTCCCAGATCTCTTTATTACTGATTTCCAGTTAAATTCCACTGTGGCTTGAGAAAAATAATTATGATGCTTCCTATTCTTTTGACATTTCTCATTTATGGGATGGAAGGCATTTTTGAAGTGGAGAAGGCCATGTCTACAGCCCCTGTTCTTCCATGACTTAAAAGCACGGCTTGGAAGCCTGAAGGCGAGGCCGTGTAGGGAGTGCTGCGACTCATATGCCATGTGGAATGTAGACACAGATAGACACTGCTGTATGCCTGGAAGCTTCATGAAAGCTAATAGCTCTGTGTAGTAATGATGACCTTACTCAGAAAATAGTAAGCTCTGCTCTCTAGGAGAATTATACCTTTAAAATATATTTTTGCATGTTAAATGTGAAGGTAGTTCTATGTGATCTAGTCCTTCATTGAACTCCTTTGCTAGCTGTTGGTGCTGTATTTGGAGAATACACCTATGAAGTGTGAAGGACAGAAAGCATCTGTGGTGAAGGGGAGCAAACATCTATGTCCATCCCTGCTGAAGGACTGGAGAGACTTGGCACCAGTCAACCTTTGCGTGTGTGGAAATTGCCAGCCCACAACCTTAGGGAGGAGAGGCTCATTTAGTGCTTTCAAAGGGTTCAGTCCATTGACGGCTGCATCCATTGTAAAACTATAATGGTGAATCGGTGTGGTAAAACATGACTGCTCACCTTGTGGTAGCCAGAGGCAGAGCCAAAGAGCCACAGCAGAGAGAAACAGGCCAGAGACTAGACACCTCTGTGGTCTGGTCCACCGTGGTCTGGCCCACCAGGACACACCCGGACGTGCTGTTTACTAATGCTCTCAGCAGCTCTGAAGCCAATCAGATTTACAGCATGGCTGGTTACATCCCACCACTGGTCAACCTACAACCCAAACATTTCTTCTTAAATAATATGCAATCTCCAAATAAACACAAGGCCATGATTCTACACAACATAGCGCAACTAAGTTGCACACAACCAAAAGCACAATAGGGACCTCTGCAAGGTCTTTTTTTTTTTTTTTTTTTTTTTGTCTTTTTGAGACAGGGTCTCACTATGCAGTTGTGGCTGGCCTTGAGCTCACTTTTGTAGCCCAGGCTGGTCTCGAACTCACACTGATCGTCCTGCCTCAGCCTCCCGAGTGCTGGGATTACAGGCATGAGCCACCACGCCCGGCACCTCTGCAAGGTCTTAATAATTTCAGCTTTGTTCACAAGTACAAGTCCGGAGTTTCCTCTGAGATCTAAGGCAAACTCTTGTTTTTAAAGCCCTGAAATTTGAGAATTAAAGGAGCCAAAAGAAGAAGAAGAAGAAGAAGAAGAAGA
>PVJA010005094.1:0-81195 GCA_004027025.1 Myocastor coypus | reverse complement strand
TTTTTTTTTTTTTTTGTCTTTTTGAGACAGGGTCTCGTTATGCAGTTCAGGCTGGCCTTGAGCTCACTTTCATAGCTCAGGCTGGTCTCCAACTCACACCGATCCTCCTGCCTCAGCCTCCCGAGTGCTGGGATTACAGGTGTGCGCCACCACGCCCAGCTAAAAACTGATTTTCTGAAAAGATAAAAACCAATACATCCTTATCTAGATTAAGAAAAAAGAGAAGACCTAAAAAACATAGAAAAAATATTTGAACAAATTTAATCTCCTTTGTGAGAAAAAGCCCTCAATGAATTAGGTATAGAAGAAATGAGCCTTAGTGTGATAAAGGCTGGAGACATTTAATGCAAAAACGGAAAGCATTTTCCCTAACATTTGGAACAAGACGAGGATGTCCACCTCCACCACTTTTCTTCTGTGTAGCATTCGAAAGTCCTACCCAGAGCAATGCCTGAAGAAATAAAGGGCATTCAAATCATATAGGAGGAAGTCAAGATTATATTTTCTCTGGCAATATAACTGTTATATAGATATAAACCTAAAGACACCACCAAAAATTATTAAAACTGATCAATTAATTCAGGACAGTCATAGGGTGGGGAATCATTGATAAAAAAATCAGTATCATTTCTGTACATGAACAATAAATTCTCTAATTAACAATAGACATAAGCAATAAAATAAAATACTCAGGAATAGATTTAAGAATGTGAAAAATCTCTACAATAAAAATTTCAAAACACTAATAAAAGAAGATGAAGAGGACACACAAAAATGAAAGGATATCCTATGTTCATGGATTAGAAGAATTAATATTACTAAACTATAGCACCCTGGAAAAGTTACAAGTTTAATGTAATTCTTATCAAAATGCTAATGACATTTTTTATGGCAGTAGAAAAATAATCATAATATTTATAATGGGACCATAAAATTCCTCTAATGGCCCAAACAATGTTCATCAAAAAGAATGCTAGAAACATGATAATACTTAACTTCAAAATATACTCTAACACAGTATATAAAACAGTATATTACTGGCACAAAAATTGACATATGGACTAAAAAAATAGAAACAGAAAATCCAGAAATAAGCGTACACAACCACAGTCAGTTGATTTGTAACAAATATGCTAAAAAATGCCTCAGATAAAAAATAATCTATGTAGTAAATGGTTCCAAGAAAAAAAGATATCCACACGCAGAAAGATGAAACCAGATCTCTGTCTCTCACTATAAAAACCAACTCAAGGTGCACCATACATTTATTTATATTTTTTTGTCTTTTTTTTGAGACAGGGTCTCGCTATCCAGTTCAGGCTGGTCTTCAGCTCACTTTAGTAGCCCAGGCTGGTCTCGAACTCACACAGATCCTCCTGCCTCAGGCTCCCAAGTGCTGGGATTACAGGCGTGCGCCACCACGCCCGGCTTGGTGCACCATACGTTTAAATGTAAGACTTGAAACCATGAAATGACTAGAATAAAACATAGGGAAAACCTTTGGAGACATTGGTATGGGCAAAGATTTTGGGCTAAGACCCTAAAGCATAGGTAATAAAAGCAAAAACTGAGAAATGAGATTATATTACACTAAGAAGTTCCTGCACAGCGAAAACAAAACAAAACACCAACTTACAGAATGGAGGAAAGTGTGAACTATTCCATTAGTCCTCTGACAAAGAACTAATATGCAGAATATAAAAGAAACTCAAGAAAAAGAGAGCTTTAGTCATCTGATTTTTAAATGGGGAAAATAATCTGAATGGATGACCCTTAAATGAAATATACAAATGGTTAGTGAGTCAATGAAAAAATTCTCGAAATCACTAATCAACAGGGAAATATGAATTTATATACTATTGGTAGAAATAGAAATTGGTGTAACTATTATGGAAAACAGTATTATGTACCTCAACGAACTAAAAACAGAACTATCATGTGATCCAGCCGTCCCACTTGAGGATATATATCCAGAGGAAATGAAATCAGCATGTTGAAGAAACAGCTGCACTCCCATGTTAAAAAGCAATGGAAAATGAATGGATAAAGGAAATATGGTATATACACACAGTGGAATATTACTAGCCACATCAAGAATGAAATCTTGCTATTTGTGGCAAGGTGGACAGAACTGGAGGACATTAAATGACATTAAGCAGGCACAGAAGGACAAGTGCTGCAAGTTCTCACTAATATGTGGAAACTCAAAAATTCAATCTCACAGAAATTGAGAGAAGAGTGACTACTGCAGGCTGAGAAGAGTTGAGGGAGGAGAATGGAGAGAGGCTGGGTAACAGGCACCAAGATACAGTTAGAGGAGAGGAGAAAGTTCCAGAGTTCTGTAGGGTAGTAGGGTATGTAGATTACTACAACTTATATACTTCAAAGTACCAGGGAGAGTTTGACGATGCCTAAACACAAAGAAAGCGCAAATGGGGCCTGGCGGGATGGCTCAGTGGTCTAAAGTGCCTGCTTGGGAAAGCTTGGGTGGCTTCAGGGACTGTGGTTCGATCTCCAGCACCACATGCTGCGCCAGCCCTGTCCTCGGGGTGGGCTGAGCTGGCCATAAAAATGAGTGAATAAACAAACAAAGGTTCTGAAACAAGAAAAAAAAAAAAAGATACAAAATTCTTTAAAAAAAAAGAAAGCTCAAATGCTTTAGGAAATATAAATGCTAATTACTCTTTTACTTTTGGTTTTTAAATTATAAATATTAATTCATAATTATACAAATTACTGGGTTTCACCAATTTGTCTTTGCAAATTATCACACTGTACCCTGTAAATATTATAGCTATTATATAGCTATAATATATAGGAAAATATACAGGAAAATGCTGAGTTATTACTTTTTTTTTTTTTTTTTTTTTTTTTTTTTTTTTTTTTTTTTTTTTTTTTTTTTTTTTTTTGGCTTTTTGAGACAGGGTCTTGCTATGCATTTCAGGCTGGCCTTGAGCTCACTTTTGTAGCCCAGGCTGGTCTCGAACTCATAGCGATCCTCCTGCCTCAGCCTCCCAAGTGCTGGGATTACAGGCATGCGCCACTACGCCTGGCATGAGTTATTACTTTGAAAACTAGTGAATTGAAAGGATCAATCACTTGAAAAAAAGACCATATACTATACAGTTTCAATCTGGAGTCAGGCATGGACCAGCAGCTATCTGCAGCTGGCAATGACAGTTAATTGCAAAGAGGCAAGACAGAACTATCCAAGGGCGATGGAATGGTCTCGAATGGGAGCAGGTGATGGCTGCACAACTTGACACAAATGAATTGTCAACTTACGATGAGTGAATCTTAGGGCATTATGTCTCAATAAAACTCTACAGAAGAGTTTAAAAATGAGGCACAGTTGAAGGTATTCTCAGAGGAATACATGGCCTTATTTTTTTGATTATTTAAAAGCAATCTGAAGGTAAGTGAACTCTGCATCTGACTTAATAAATGAAGAAAAGGAGAAAAGAATAAGATAATTAAAGAGTAGAGATGAATGATACTGAATACAAAATAGTTAATAAAAAGAAAGGAAACACCTATTGAGACATAATTACTCTAGATGTGGAAGAGATGAAAAGACCCCTCGACAGCCCATGTGCTGGTGACTGAGTGTTGCACTCTACGTGGACCCATGATAGAGGATGCTGCAGGTCACTGTAGAGACATACGCTCACCCAGTGAGTCCTAAGGCAATCTTTTATTCCTGTCCACTCCAGTTTATTACTCCTAAAGCCAGGAGCCTTGATGCTTGGCATGAGATGGCGTGTGAGGGAGCTGCACAGAAACCTGTGGCCCACTTTTGGGAAAGGTAACATGGTGCAGGCATCAGCACGCCCCAGGTATGATGAGATGCAGAAGTACAAGAAAGGAAGGAAACAAACCCCGCTTCATGTAGTAAACATGGAAGCAAACAGTCTTCAGAAAATTAGTAAATGACACTAAGTGATATATAAAAACAATACACTACACAAGGCAAAGGTAGTTCAAAACAAAACAAAACAAATCTATTAACATGGCTAGACTATTTTATTTTATTTTTGTCTTTTTGAGACAGTCTCCCTATGCAGTTCAGGCTGGCCTTGAGCTCACTTTTGTAGTCCAGGCTGGTCTCGAACTCACACTGATCCTCCTGCCTCAGCCTCCCAAGTGCTGGGATTACAGGTATGCGCCACACACCCAGCTTTAGACTATTTTAAAGAGAAAAATCACGTAACATTTGATAAGATTCACCATGGCCTGGTGCAGGACCACCCAGTCCACACCACCCATTGGGGCCACACAGGTTGGAGTATGGACCCCCACAGCTCACTTGCAAAAGACTTCCAGAACCAAGAACCTCATTTATGCTGAAGCCCTTCACTAAAATAGAACAAACAGGAAGCCTGCTCTCTTCCTTCCTTGCCACTGTTTAATTGGTCCTGGATAGTGGTGTAATAAAATTAGAGCGACTCACTTATATGGGTATAAACACTGGAAGAAAGATGAAAGAGCTAATTACCAATGACAGGGCTACTTGGACAGATTCTAGTCAAAGAATCATTAAAGTCAAAAAGAAAATTTGGTAAGATGATGGTGTAAGAAAACATTTAAAAACCCATCACTTTTCAGTTAAAAAAAACACCTGAAGCAGAAATGGAAAAAAAAGAACCCAGTTATAAGGATCACAAAAATTACAAAATATTCAGGAATAAATTTAGTGAAAACAAAGTTTTACAGGAAAATCATAATTTTGTTTTTGTTTTTGAGATGGTCTCACTGTACAGTTCAGGCTAGCCTTGAATCACTGTGTAGCCCAGGCTGCCTTGCACTCATGATGATCCTCCTGCCTCAGCTTCTCAAGTGCTGGATTACAGGTGTGTGACAGCATGCATGGCCCCACAAAATCTTTTAATAAAATATGGAGAGAAAAGCTATCTTCCCAGAAGGGAAAAGGGTATCATGAGTGTCAGTTTTCCTCAGATTCATATATAAGTTTATTGTGGTGTCAGTTAATTCCTGTAATTTTTGAAGTACATGTATTACTACATCTAATAATTTTATTAGAATTAACTAATTTTAAACTTAATAATTTATTAGAAGAACTAATTTCAGAATACCTAAGACAGAATTATCCAACAGGACAAGCAAGAGGAGCTGGCTTGATCACTGAGAAATGCTTCTGGATATGGGGACTAACTATGGAATTTCCCTTCTGTGAATGGAAATTTCAGTGTCAGTAGAACACTGCATACCATTCTTACTAGCTCCTGTAAGAAAAGGAGGAAATGGAGGTTGACAGTAACAGACGAGAGCAAACAGCCAGAGAAAGAGCTGTGTACAGACTCCTCAGAAGAGGAAAAGGAAGGCAGGAAGTACATCTGGGCCTATGCTGGTACCTGCCTGAGCTCTGATCCATGTACTAAAGAAGCAAGGTGCACCTAGCATGTCCTCATTATTGCAAAAGGGGTGATGGACATGAGTGATGGGGCTTGGAACCCGAAGGCTCATGATTGCAAACATCTAAATCATCCTGTTTCCAGGCCTCATGAGGAGTCATACCCATATGTTCCTTCCACCTCAGTCTCACCACAGGGATGCTAAGTCCAGGAGAGTAGGGGTTTAATTTTGTTCAATGCTAGGTACCCGCAAGACCTAGAACAGGGCCTATTTTCTCAGGCACTCAATGTACTTTTGCTGAACAGGAATGATCAGCATCAGAAAGGGAGGGGGAAAACTCACCAGAAATAAAGTAGCCTGCCTACCATCTACCTCAAAGCTCCACCAAATGCAAGCAGAATACAGCCTGCAAAATGCAGTGAGTGGAGAGCCTGGAGATTTAGTAAGCAAAGGGCAAGAAATTAACTCATAAATCTACCCATTCACCACCCATCTGCCTGTGTGTCTACCTGCCCACTCACACTTCCATCCCACCTCAACATTGCATTGCCTCTGTGTCTGACGTGTGGGTGATGCTCAGGGCAGGGGAATAAGGGAGATAAGCCCAGACTCAGTGACAATTATAAGAACACACTACTACAGAGTTAAGGTATGGAAAATGTTTCTTAAATTTAGTGTACCAGTTTTCTAATTTGCAAATACAGCGGTGTTCAGAAGAAAAGCTTTCATAAGGACTTTGGGGTCTTTATACTAATTTTCTTGATAAGGCTTTAAGCATCCTAATTTCAAAATCTGAAGGAAAACTTTTAGAACTGAACATACTCAGCAAGGGGCAGCCAGGCCATGTGAGGGAGATTTGAAGGAAAGGGCATTTTTCCCTGATTAATCTCAAAAAGCCTTAGTTAGAGGTAATTTCCTAATGAATCATAGCAAAGAAAGCCCCGGGTACTATAGCTACTTCTGTCTTTTGTTTTGTTTTGTGTTTTTGAGATGAGATCTCACCACGTAGTCCAGGCTGGCCTTGCATGCACGCTGAGTTCTCTTGGCATCCCAGGTGTAGAGGCTACAGGCGTGTGCTGCCACGCCCTGCTAACTCCTTTATTTCTTGAACATCAGAAGAACGAAGAGGTTCTACTGGAACTTTTACAATGATTCTACTCATGAAAATTCCTTCCTGAACTGTTAAAAGTTTTAAGCTAGAAAATCACTCAGAAGAAAAATTGGCTAACTCACAAAAATTTGACAAGGCACCATGCCCTGTTTTTTTAGTGTTGTACACTTAACAATACATTTGTTATTAGATTTTTACCTTAATAGTCCCAAATTTTATTTTTTGAAAATTTTTTGGCTGGCTCAGGCTGCTGGGGATTGAGCTGTGGTGCCCTGCACCTGACTAGGTTTGCCCAAGCAGGTGCTTAAACAACTGAGCTAACCTGCAAGCCCCCCAAATTTTAAAATGTAATTGAATAAATAAGCGATTGTATTCAATCTAAGAAAACCAAGAAAAAAGGTCCTGTGAAACATAAACACAGCAAAGGAACAAGAAGCCAATAAACTACCCAAACATTATTCCTTCTCCCAAATAGTAACAAGTTTAATTTTTGAAAAATTTACCTTTTAAAGATGGTAGTTTCTGCAGTTCTCTGTTACTGGTGGTGTTAAACCGTGATGAATTCTGTCGTTTGTCTTTCTTCGCTGTGGGCTGAGGAGGAGGTGGTGCTTTTATTTTAGTTGATGTTGAAGACTGGACAGCCAAAACACTGTTTTTTCTGCTGGAAATTTGCTTCCAAAATAAAATAAAAACAAACAAATAAGTAAAATGCTGTATATATAGCACAATCAAAACTAGCAAAAGAATGTGCACAACTTTGCTCTAGATGGAGCCCTCAGCGTTCCTCACTGCTACCAGCATGTCAGGCTGCAGCCCAGCTCCAGTGGGGTCAGGTGGGAGAGGCTCATGGGGCTAGCTCTCTTCCTCCCAGCTTCTTTCAGTCATTCATCCCTATACTCCTGACTCACACTCCTCTCCAGATGGCGCTATTGCCTTCAGGCCATCCAACGCCATGTGGTAGCCCACAGTACAGTGTTAAAGATACTCATGGTAGGTGGAGGAGAGGCCACAGAAATACAGGGCAGAGCTACCAGGAGCCCTCTGTCCTCAGCATGGGCCTAAGTGGCTATGTTCACCATGCGGACTCCTTGGAACTCCTCTGGCCCTGGGACCCCCACTAGAGGGCTTCCTAGGCAATGACCAGATGATAGCATGCCATGCTTGCTGCCTCCTTCATTTAGCAATGACAACCACCACTGCAAGGTGAGTATCAGGCCCAAGGTTCACATAATACACTCACTGCAGTGCCCTCATCTGGCCTCCCAAAGTGGTGGGGCTAGTTTCTGCAGATGTGCTTAACAAAAGCCACCAAATTTTCACCCACAGGCACAAACCGGCAGCCCATTCTAATGACAAATTGCAGGGCCATGGGGCTGGGAACACCAACGTAAGCCCTGGACACATCTGCTGTCACCACCAAATGAAACTGCCACTAAGCAGAAAGAGCTGCTTTATTTTTTCATAGCTGCCTTAAGGATACTTGGAAAGAATGTTCCAAGTTGAAACCGCCTATAACAGCAGACAGAATTCCAACCTAGGGTCAGGAGTCCAGGTTCCCCTCCTTCCCACAGCCTGGGGCTTCTGGGTTCAAATGCATTCTCTTAGGTTCTGATCTTGACACCGACTACAGTTTGAATCTGGTTTATGTTCACCATGAAGGTGCCTGTGTTGGGACCCTGGTCTCCAGGCTGTGGCACTGGAGGTAGGGTGGGTCTTTGGGAGGTGGGACCTGCTGGGCGACCTTGTGTCCTGGGGCTGTGTCCTCTGCAGGGACTGTGGGACATGCCTACTCTTGGTTGCTGGTCTAAAATGTGGCTGCTTGCTCTGGCACACACTCCCTCACTGGAGCTGAGCCAAAGGGGGCACTGTGTCCATGAACTCCTGAAGTTGAGCTGAGTGAGCCTGTTACAGTGAGAAGCCGACTAACACATTTGTCTTTCTTCCTGCCTGGTCATGAAAGGGTGGGTCACTTATCCTTAAGCCTTATCTCTTCAACTCCTTCACAGAATGCCCCCACCTAAAATGGATTGCTCAGCTTTCTGGGGATGCCCTTAGAAAACTCCAGGCACAGAGAGCTACTCCCAGAAACTGTCCTTGTTTTAAATGTTAAGTCAAACACACGTGATCCAGGAGAGCACACTCTATCTCCTTTTCAGTTTTCTAGAATGGCTGATCCCACGAACACCACTAGCTCCTGGCTATTTCTTACACTAATAACATAGTGTAAGAAACATAGAGCATGTAATATAACCACGGGTGTAAGGTCACACTTAGTTTCTGGTAAACCACAAGACATAATTGAGTCAAGTCCACAGGTAAGACAGCCCTTGTAGGGCAACGTTTCCAGTCTAAGAATAAAAATGCATCCTCAGACCTGGGCACACCCAGAAACAGTCACTTCTCCCTGGTGCCTCGCCGTTGCTTCACTCTGGGCCACTCTAGAGCTCTTTACGTAGAGGAGGCAGAATGAACTTCTGGAATAAAATTGGCTCTCCTGCCCATTCTTAACCCGCTGTGATGACAGCCCAGTTCCCTCGAGCTTCATGCCAGGTACACACATCTTCCCAGGCCTACCATCACCTCCCACCATTCTCTGGCTCCTTAGGGCTGCATCCCTCGGTGGGGATCAGACCCAAGTGGCTCTCTTCTCTCCCCACAGGCCCAGCATGGCACCAGCCAGTTGGCTCTTGTGCTATATTATGCTATGTCAGGGGCTCTCAAACCTGGCACAGTGTCATTTTATAGTCTTCCATCAATAATGAGGTAGCCAGCTTTCTTCCTGGCAAGGACTGTGAGCCCCTGAGGGCAGGGCTTGTCTGGCTCACCTACCTCTGTGAGGGCTGAGGCACCTTGGGGATTGCCAGGCTATGGAAAGCTTCTCTGAGGAGGGAGATGTGGGGCCTGCAGACTCAGCCTGGCCATGGAGCCTCCAGAGCTGTGGACAGGTACCCAGCCTGGATGAGAGCCCTGATGACCATGGAAGGGTAGCCAGAAGGCAAGTCAGAAGTGTCAGAGGGCAAGGACAGGAGCAGATCTCCCTTTCTAAAGGGCGATTGTGGAGCCGGGCATGGTGGCTCATGCCTGTAATCCCAGCACTTGGGAGGCTGAGGCAGGAGGATTGGTGAGAGTTTGAGACCAGCCTGGGCTACAAAAGTGAGCTCAAGGCCAGCCTGAACTGCATAGCGAGACCCTGTCTCAAAAAGACAAAAAAAAAAAAAAAAAAAAAAAAAAAAAAAAAAAAAAAAAAAAAAAAAAAAAAGGGCGATTGTGGCACTGAGGGACAGATGAGCCCAGAGAAGGCCCTGCCTTATAGTCTAAATGAAAGGCTGGGGAGACAGCTCAGTGGAATAAGTGCTTGTCTGGCAAGCACAAGGTCCTGAATTTGATCTCTGGTACCACTAAAAAAAGAAGAAGAAGAAGGAGGAGGAGGAAGAGGAGGAGGAGGAGGAGGAGGAGAAGAAGAAGAAGAGGAAGAAGAAAGGTATTTATATCAGCGTGGGCAGCAGTATCTGGAGGAGACAGGACAGAGATACTCAGGTTAAATGAAGAGTGTGGAAGATAGGGTGGAGGTGAGGGAGGGGCTGGGAAAGCATGTCACTTTAGGCCAAAACAGATGGTTGGACTGCGGGAAGCCATAGCTACAACAGAGGACGAGGTCAAGCGAGACCATCCTGCCTGAGGTCCCTGTGTGGCAGTTCTACTATATACGAGATGAAAAGCCTACAGTTATGTCTCCTATCTTCCAGAGCCAGTTCTATGTGATTTTCCTTATTCCATGAATCTGTAGTGGGCTTTTCTTCCTTTTCTTGCTTTCTCTGCTAATTCTACCTATCCTGTGTGAGAGAGCAACTCTTATTGGCTTTCTCGCCTCTGTGTCCCAGTGGACAGTATAGTCTGGCCTGCCACACTGCAGGTGCCTGGGAAGTGCTACCCAGGCTAGCGGTGTGAACATGGAAACTGAAGGCATCTAAGTGGTCACTCAAGTCTTAGGAATGACACCTACCTGACAGAACACAACAAGGGGAGAAGAGTGGGCAACAGGAGGAAGAGACCACAAAAAGGCCAAGGAGTAAGAAAAGCAGGGCTGTGTGGCCTCACTGAAGCAAGAGCAGAGTCAGTGGGTAAAGACATCAGTTCCATCAAATGCCCCAAGTGATCAAGGTCACATCTGGGTATGGCCTGCTTCCTGGAGCTGTGCTTTTCTGAGGATGAAGCAGCAAGGCCAAGAGGATTGGCAACAGCTTTGAGAAATCTGGCTGAGAGGGAAGCCGTGGGTCAGAGCAGGCTGCCTGGTTCAAGGTGGCAAAGGTGGAAGGTGTCTGGGTGTTGGTATCGAGGGCCCATGGAATGGAGACGCCACTGAGAGAATGGCTGAGCCAGGACCTGGCCCAGAACCAAGTCTGCAGAGGCCACAGGCCAGAAGAGGAAAAGGATGCCAGGGCACTGCCAATCTGCTGGCTTTGTGTGTGTGCATGGGAAACAGTATGAGGGCATCTCCAGGAGTCACTGTCTGGGAGGGAAAGGGAGGGACTGGGGAGTGTGGGGAAGGTCAGAAGGGTCCCTGGGCAGAGGACAAAGGCAAGACAGCTGCTAGCAACGCTCCTCCTCAGCTCCACACACCAGGGTCGAGCCCACTGCACCAATGGCCAGCCCCCGGGAGCACTGTCCGCACAGAACGAACTGTCACCCACACAGACGCCTTGCCTTCCTTCCTTGCATGCTCTGACAGCCCCTACTCCCCGGCAAAGTGCTGTCTGGTGACCATGTGTACCGGACACTGGAATGACACAGTGTGGCCCTGTCCTCACGGTCCCTATGACCCAAGGCATGCAAGGCATGGAACGTGTGGAAGCAGCCACTGCAGCACTGTACCATGCCCACTGAGCACTGTCACAGTACCACAGTGCCTTTATTTTACAGGCAGGAAACCATGGCTGCGAGTGTGAGGTAGACACCAGGGATCACACAGTGAGCAATGCGCCTGGCACCTGCTTGGTCCACGGGCTTGGTCCAGAGCTGGGTTGATTCCAGTACTGCTTCTTCTCTTTACCTCACATCACAACAAGTACATGCTCTACTCTATTATCTTTCAAAATTCTCAAGGGCTGGCCTGATAGCTCACTGGACTAAAGCACCTGCTTAAGCAGAGTGGAGGTGCCGGGGTTCAATCCCTGGTACCACAAGCTGTATTGATCCCACCCCTGGGCTGTGCTGAGACAGTAATTGAGACTGGGCGTGATAGCGTGTGCCTGTAATCCTAGCACTTGGGAGGCTGAAAATAGGAGGATCACTACAAGTCCAATCTATGTAGTGAGACCCTGTAGACCCTGTACTAAGTACACTAAAGAAAATTCTCCTCTTCTGCAATTTTACAATGGACTGTCCCAGCTGCTACCACTACTGCAGCAGAGACTGTCTGATATCTTGTGACAGACTCTGAAAGAAGTATTTTTGCCTTCCCAAAGGGTCCAATCTGAATGTGACCAGGGATAGGTCTAACCTCCAGTTGGCAGCAACACAACAGAAAGAGGAGCATGTGGTCTGGAAAGGGATGGGGTTCACAAGGCAGCTTGTGGAAGTCATGGCAGGGTCCCCTGCAGCAGCACTTCTGCCATCCGGCCAGGCAGTTCTGTTTCTAGGGTCTGCTCTGTATGCCACAGGACATTGGTAACCAACGTCCCTGGCCTCAGCCTACCAGAAGCAAGTGCCTCCCTTCCTCAAGCTGTGATAGCCAAGAATGTGTCCAGACACTGCCACACATCCCCCTGGGATGGCTGGACAAAATCATCCTTGGTTGAGAATCATATCCTTCAAATGTGCATGAATAATTTGATTTCTTTAATAATTAAGTTGCAAGGAGAAAAAAAGAGAAGCATACACAGAGTAAGAAATGCAGGACACACAGCAGTCAATTGCAATATACACAGTTTATGTGGATGTAGATGCAAATGGATCATCTGAAAAAGGGGCATGAGCAGTGGCAACCTGAATACTGTTAGGTGTGATAAAAGCAGAGGAAAAACCCAAAGATGAACAAACCGGGTTATAGAAAGTAAAAACCACTGGCTGGGTGTGGTGGCACACCTGTAGTCCTAGTACTCAAGAGGCTGAGGCAGGAGGATTGCTGTGAGTTTAAGGCCAGCCTCGGCCACATTTAGGGTTCAAGACCAGTTTGAACTGCACAGAAAGACTGTCTCAAAAAAAGGAAAAAAAGAAGAAACATAACACCTTTCTGTATAGCAAAGAAAATGATCAACAGAGCAGAGACAACTACAGAATGAGAGGAAAATATATGCCAAAAACTCATCTGATACATGATTAATATCCAGAATATAAGGAACACATAGACACACATACAAAACAAGAGTTCAATTAAGAAATGGGCAAGAAATTTGAATATTCTTCTCAAAAGAAATATGGCCAATAAATTTATGAAAATGTGCTCACTATCATTAGCCAGAATAGTTACTGTCATAAAAACAAAACACTAGGGCTGGTGAGATAGTTTAGCAGACTAAACTGCCCGCTTAGGCAAGTGCAGGGACTGCAGTTTGATCCCAGGCACCACATGCCTAGCTAGGGCATGTTGAGCAGGCCAGAGTCAGGGTATAGTGGCGCATGCTTGTAATCACAGCACTGGGGAGGCTGACAGCAGGAAGATTGCTATGAGTTTGAGCTGTGTAGTTAGACCTCATAACAAATACATTTAAAAAAAAGTCCACTAGTGAGTATGTGGAGAAAAGGGACCCACCACTGCTCAGTCAGTGGGAATGGACGTCGTCAGTACAAGCACTGTGCAGAGCAGTGTGGAGGTTCCTGCATAAATTAAAAATGGATCTATCATATGAGCCAGCAACTCCTCTTCTTGTCCAAAGGGAATGAAATGAGCACATCGAGGGGATGGCCACCTGCACACCCATGTCCACTGTAGCACTATTCATAAGCTAAGATACAGGAGAAGCCTAGGAGCCTGTCACAGGTGAAAGGACATAAAATGTGGTGTGCATGTGGAGACTAAAACCTCTGTGGCACAGAGGCAAGAACAGCATGTTTTCCCATATGTGGAAGTGAGGGCAGGGCATGTAGCTCAGTGCCTGAGGGCTTGCCTGGCATGTGTGGGGGTCTCATTTGATCTCCAGTATTGTCCCTCCCAGGCCATCCCCCAAGTCTCCAGAAGGCCCAGAGCATGCTATGTGGAAGTTAACTTGGATGAGTAATAGTGATTATTACCGGTGATGGATACAAGGAAACTGGATTTGGTGTATGCTCTGTACATGTATTTAAGCATTGTGTTGAACTCCATTAATACATATATTATTTTTAAAAATTCTTATTGAAAGATAGTATATATGGCTCAGATTTGATTCAAAATAACATAAGGAGAGACAATTGACAATTTTGTGTGTGTGTGTGTGTGTGTGTGCATGTGTGTGCAGATCAGCAGTCCTGGTGTCATCTGATGATGACAAAGCTGCATGATGGGATCTCAGGCTTCATGATACTTTAACCTCCACTTCTGTATGTATGAAAATAATTTATAAAAAAGAAAATAATTTGTAACGTAAAACTTTAATACTCTCTCTAGTTTATTCCCATTACCTCTCGATACCTTGAATGTGCCATCCCTAGCCTTATCCCATCCTTTTTTGTTCTCCTACAGATGTCCCTTTCTAAAGCCTTCGAACACACACACACACACACACACACACACACACACACGCACACACACTTTACTCTAGGCACACTGGGCCTTCCAGATGTTCTGTGAACTTAGCCTGTGGCAACACCTACTCCTTCTACCTGAAATGCTCCTTGCCTGCTCCTGTCAAGCTGCTGACAGACTCAGCCTTCAGTCCTAGCTTGAGCACTACTTCTGCTAAGTGTCTTCCTACCTCCTCTCTCACATAGTCAGGCCCCAACACATTCTAGATGCTCTCAGGGTGTATCCCTTATGCCAAGCCTTGAATCACATGCCTGCTCCTACAAAGGGACATTGGAGTTTGGAGAGCCAGGGCTATGAGTATCCTACCATTTCTCTGCCACCACAAGTGATGAACTGCAGTTTGCCATCTTTTCACTCGCACAGATTCTTAGTACCTGATTATATCCTTCACACAACTGTTTCTATGAACAAATGAATATGCTCCAGCAATGCTCAACTATTTGTCCTCCAGATAAAACCTCAATTAGCAAATCTATTGAAATCTTTTCAAATAGGATTTTGACAAAAACAGTATGGTATGACAGACATCAGTGGGGCAGATTTCAGAGCCAAGAGCATTCATTCTGTGGGAGAAGAATACAAAGAACCTCTTCAACAGATGGCAGTGGGACACCTGGACACTCAGACCAAAGGGAAAGAAGCCCTCCCCATCCCACCATATACAGACATCAACTAGAAGTGGATCACAGATTCAAATATAAGTGAAAACCACAGAATGCTTAGAAGTACACAGAGGAAAATCTTTTTAGCCTTCAAGTTTTTTTTAATTTTTCACTCAATTTCAATAATATTTAATTCCATAGCAAAAGTAAGTTTTACTATATCCCTTTTTTTTTCTAAATTGAGGAGAAAAAAAGAAGGTTTACAAGGATTGCCAATATTTTAGCTCTAGCCCTTCAAGGTCAGTGAGGACTCAGGACATAAGAGAATCTGTGCTGTAATATCCTATAACTCAGTGGTTTTCCAAAATTTTCTCTTCAAGGAGATTATGGGACCACAGAGAAAAAGGACTGATGATGATGCATAGTGTGCCTAAGGAGAGTCACCTAGAGAGAAAACAGTCTCTCAGGCTTTCAAAGAGAGCAAACTGGTCAAGCAATACTTGTGACTCATCCAGACAGCTGACACTGACAACATTTCTACAAAGCACTGTACATGGTTTCAGAGTAAATGCTGAGGGGATTTGATTGACTTGGGAGATACATAAGTTCCATGTTTTGTTATACAGGTCTTGCTTTAACTTTCCTTTATCCACTCAGCAGAAAAGTTTAATCACGAGGCATAAAACATAAAGCTAGATTAGTCTGCTGAGCTATAAAAGGCTTAAATTAACAGCTTCATGGGGCCCAGCGGGATGGCTCAGTGGTCTAAAGCCCTGCTTGGGAAAGCTTGGGCGGCTTCAGGGACCGCAGTTTGATCCCAGGCTCCACATGCTGTACCAGCCCTGTCCTCCGGGTGGGGTGAGCCAGCCATAAAAATGAGTGAATAAACAAACAAAGGTTGTGAAACAAAAAAAATAGATAAAAAAAAATTCTTAAAAAAAACAAACAAACAAACAAAAAAAAACAGCTTCAGACATTGTTATTCTGCCAATAACCCACTGTGATTATGGAATACTAGACTATGTATACAACTACTTTCTCTTAGTTCAATGAGAAGAATTTTTTTGTACCAACAATAATTAGAAAATTTATCATGTGTACATCCTGTGCTCTCTATAACTACTATGAGGACAATATGCTTGGTACCAATGTCATATTGTTACTTTTTTATATATATTTTGGTTCTTTTTTTTAAAAAAAAAACTTTATTTATGTTATGGCTGGCTCAGCCTGCCCTGGGGATGGGGCTGGCACAGCATGTGGTGCCGGGGATTGAACTGTGGTCCCTATGGTTGCTTAAGCAGGCACTTTAGACCACTGATCTATCTTGCCAGCCCCACATTGTTATTTTTTATTAAAAGAAAAAAAAAAAAAGGGAAAAATTTGAGGAGAAAAACAAAAATGAAATGAGGGGAAAACTGTACAAGCAAGCATGATCAAACCTCTGTCAGAGCCAGTTAATATCTTTTATCATTACATTGAAGTCTATGTAGTACTAGCCAAGAAATTACGTTAAGATCTCTCTGAAGGAAAATAGCACTGGAGAAGCATGACACTTAAGAACTAAGAAGCTCTTGATCTGCCCACTAAAAATATTTCTTTGACTATATTCTTTTAATGTTCAACCACCAAAAGCAAAAGAAAAGGCTTTAAATTTATATGTTTCAACTCAATGTCTCATTAACAAAATTTTTCTCACTTTAGCCATTGTTAATGATGCAGGCATACAGCAGGAATGTTGGACTATCATGTATTTAAAAAAGTGCAACAGTAACAGAGCATGTATCTTTAAAAAAAAAAGAGACTAAAACACTAACAAATACAAGTCAACTCACTTATTTTAAACTAGTGTAACTTCATCTACCCCGAGTAAATGTTATTTTGTATAACAGACATTGCAGTACATTCATTTGCTTTTACCATGCAAGCATGCCAATCTTGTTATTAAAAAGCCTTTGTTGGGTTACATTCATTTTGTTCTCCCACCAAAATTAAAGAAAAAATAAAGAGAAAACATAAAAATGAGAAATCTAAACAGGAGCCCCCTGAGATTTCACAAACTATAAATTAAAGGTGCTAGCTAACAGTGAAATGCCAGAATTTTCAGGTTTATATATAAAAATTTATGTAATTTAGGTAGATGTTTTCTCCACTCTTCACAAATCTCACAACACAATGTAAAGTTATGCTAGCAGGTATTTTTATATGGCACAAACAAAAGTGAGGGACCATGAACAAAATGTTCCTGTTCCTCTTGGTGTGTTGGCTTCCAACTTGACAACAGTTTCTTAACCGCAACCCCAAGGCACAGGAAATTAAAGCAAAAACAGGTAAGTGGGGACCTAAAAATCAGAAACTTCAAGATGTCTAAGAAAACTCCGAGGAAACTGGTGGCATGGGTGGAAGTGGCAATGCAGCCTCTTGGAGACCAAGACTCTGAAGACTAACAGCGTGGGACAGAGAGCAAAGAAGTAGATCTCCAGGATCCAGGAAGGACCTGACAGGAAAATTAAAACCTAGAGAGGAGAGAGAGAGAGCCCAGTGTTGGGTAGGAAAGAGAAAAATCTGCATTTCCACCCCAGCTCTGGGCTTCTGGCTTGCAGGAAACAGAGACCTGACCTACAAAGTTCCAGAAGGCTTCAGGGAGAAAAGAGGAGGACTGGGACACAGGCGACAGCTGTGAGTCCAGTCCTAGAGCCTGACAGCTTGGGAGATAGTGCTTGGTCACACGCCACTCCAGGAAGGGCTGACTATTTGAACCTCAGCCTCAGAGCAGCTGTGGGACAACTTCACCCGGGAAATCTTGAATCTGTGCTTCCTCAGTATCATGATGGGACACAGCCACCGAGGTGGCCTTGGTCCAGGAGAAAAGAGACTCCCCAATTGGGAGCTAAGGGACACAGGCCCTGCCCTCATGGTCAAGCCACCTTTGCCCTGATCCTTTGCCTGCCCAGATCCTATGCATGTGGGCACCTGCATCCAGTACAGATGTGGGCTCTTACACTTTATCAACCAGCATAAACAGGGACATATCTTGACTTGGGTACTGCATCTGAATTGTACCCTGGGAGAAAAGCACACACTCAAAGTCACAGAGAGAAAAATTTGTGTTTTTCATCATCCTTTCTTCCTTTTATCAGTTTACTGGAGTTCAGGAAAATTTCCTTTGCCCTTCCTCTTTGTTGCCTATCTTTTTTTTTATTTCTCATTTTTTCCTCTTCTCCCTTTAAAATTTCTTTTCTTCAATTTTTTTCTTTCTTATACCCATATAATTAACCCCCCCCCCTTTTTTTTTTTTGTGGTACCTGGGATTGAACTCAGGATGCTGCATTTGCCAGGGAGGTGCTTATCCTACTGAGCTCCCTGGCCCCTTTTCCCTCTTATTTAAATCTTCTAATTCTTACCAGTTTTTCCTTTACCTTTATCTGATTCTATAAACATCCTTCTACTCCCCAACAACATCCTTGGTACCGCTTCTCCCTCCTCCTTCTCATATAGTTTAAGGTTTCAAATTTTTCCTTTGCATTTTTCTGTTCTCAGATCCTTTAATAATCTTTCAATAGCTAACTCTGTAAAAAGTTATTTTTGAATTTCTTTCTACCATTATGAAAATATAGCTATCATAGTTCACACATGTCAGCTATAAATACCTGGATTGTTTTATGTTCACATCATAATTGTGGGTTTCCTCTTTAAGGTTAAGGTTGCTATATAAATAGTTCTTATGGTATGTTAATGTCCAGTCTATCTAGGATGATTCTACTGTAGCCAATTTATTTGATTTTTTGTTTTGTTTTGTCTTTTTGAGACAGTGTCTCGCTATGCAGCTCAGGCTGGCCTTGAGCTCACTTTTGTAGCCCAGGCTGGTTTCGAACTCTCACTGATCCTCCTGTCTCAGCTTCCCAAGTGCTGGGAAATTTACTTGATGTTACCAGTGTTCTGTAATTGCTACTATTTCTCTATACATCAATACTCAAATTATCTTTGTGACATTAACGACACTAGAGAACACTCTCAGAAAACTCACATTGGACTAATTATACTGCATCCTCCCCTCTACTTTAGTAGAGAATAAGAGTCTATGAAAAGGTTTCAATCAGAAATCCAGGAGATTAGAAATTATACTCAAAAGCAAAGTATGGGTAGGAGAAGTGACTAAAGTGAGGACAGAAAACTTCTGAATTAGAAGACAATAAATAATGCCTTCAAAGACCAGCTACTCAGACACCTTAAAAGCAATAAGAAAACATGAAAAATGTATCTAATGGCTGCTAAATGATGCAAAGAAGACTAATCCAAGAGTAATTGGAATAAATGAAAAATCAGAAGACAACACAAATGGCATAAAAACCCTATTCACAGAAATAATGGCAGAAAACTGCAAATATAGGGAATAAACCTGATAGGTGAGGCATATACAATTTCAAATATGCCACAACCAAAAGATGGCCTCTCTATACCACATTACACTCAAAATACCAGGGGTGCACCAAAGGGACAAAATCTTAATATCTTCCGGATGGGGCCCTAATTCATATGTCTTGCTGCTTTGTGGCCATGATTTGAGTTTCATCATTTGAGGTAAAATAGCTAGCAACTGGTGGTTCAGGCAGTCCAATGGATAGTCACGCATGTAACACTGGTGGATCAAGATAATGAATCACAGGGCTGGGGAGATGGCTTGGCGGTCTAAACACCTGTCCGGCAAGCTCAAGGTCCAGAGTTTTATCCTTGGTATGGTAAGCTGTGCTGGCCTGGAACCCCAGGTGTACCATGCTGTGCTGGCCACCAAAGCTGGGCATGGTGGTGCACGCCTGTAATCCCAGTGCTGGTGTAGCTGAGACAGGAAGATCACTATGAGTTGGAGCTGTAGTGAGACCTGTACCAAATAAATAATTTTTTAAAAGATAACAAATCATGTATAAAGGTAAACACATTAGAATTACAGCAGATTTATTTTAATTTTTATTACTTTTATTAAGAAATAACAACATGAGAGTTTCTTTTTTTTTTTTTTTTTTTTTTTTTTTTGTCTTTTTGAGACAGGGTCTCGCTATGCAGTTCAGGCTGGCCTTGAGCTCACTTTTGTAGCCCAGGCTGGTCTAGAACTCATATCAATCCTCCTGCCTCAGCCTCCCGAGTGCTGGGATTACAGGCGTGAGCCACCACGCCCGGCTACAATATGAGAGTTTCAAAACATGTTAGTAGCACATTCGCAATAGTTGAGACACTGCATATTGTTGTCCTCACAAATGTTAACAGCAGATTTTTAAAATACAATCTTTAAAGGCTCTAGGAGAGCTTGAAGTGTTTCAAAGCCTGAAATATAACTTCCAATCCTGGCTTATGTATCCTGCAAATTATGTATTCAAAATTAATGGAGAAATAAGGTATTTCTATGATGAGAAACACCTCGAGAAATTCATAACCACCAAATCAGCATTACAAAAAGATTCTTGATATCCTAGAAAGATACAACAAAGCCAACAATGCCAGGAAGTGAAAAGCAATAAATATACCCAGCAGGATGAACAACAAAATGAAAGAAAAAGAAGAAAAAATCAGCAACATTATTATAAGGAGAAAAAAATTATCTCTTCAATGTCAAGGTCCAGCCATGTTGACTAATTCAGGAGCGGAGGATGCAGTGTAATTAGCCCAATATGGGTTTTCTGAGAATGCATTGTTAATGTCACAAAGGTAATCTGAGTGTTGATTTATGGAGAAATAACAACAATTACACAACCCCAGTAATTAAAATAATGCAATGACAGGAGTAAGTCAATACCTCTCAGTAATAAGTCTCAATGTGAATTCCACAATGAAAGGATAGATTCCCCAAGGGAAAAAAAAAAACCAATTTGGCAGAATGGATCAAGAAATCAAACTAGGGGCTGGGGAAATAGCTTAGTAGAGTAAGCAAGGGCCTGAGTTTAATCCCTGGTACCACAAAAAAAAAAAAAAAAAAAAAAAAAAAAAAAAAAAAAAAAAAAAAAAAAAAAAAAAAAAAAAAAAAAAAAAAAAAAAAAAAAAAAAAAAAAAAAAAAAAAAAAAAAAAAAAAAAAAAAAAAAAAAAAAAAAAAAAAAAAAAAAAAAAAAAAAAAAAAAAAAATCTAACAATATGAACCATACAAGATACACATTTAATTCAAGAGGAAATTCACAGATCAAAAATGAAAGGATTAAAAAAAAATTCCATACAATAGGAACCCAGAAAAAAAAAAAGAGGAATAGCTATTTTGATTTCAGACAAGGTAGATTTCAAGTCAGGACTGATAAGAGAGACAAAGAAAGGTCACTCATATTGGTTAAGAATTTAAATTTAAATGAATTATAATTTATTTGCTTTTTTATTATGGGTAGTGATACTTTTTTTTTTTTTTTTTGGAAAAGATAACAATGATAAACACATATATATCAAATACTGGCATGGCCAGCTTCATGAAAAATCACTAATGGAAATAAAAAGTCAGTTAAACAACTATACAGTTGTGCTGGGGTGGTCTCAATATCCCATCACAAATGGACAGATCAACAAAAAAGTCAACAAAGAAATATGAGAATTAAATCAAACCTTCAAACAAATGGACTTGGTATATATCTACAGAGTGTCCTACCCAACAGTAACAGAATACACACTCTTCTTGGTAGCACAAGAATTGTCCTTCAAAATAGACCATATGCTAGTCCAAAAGCATTCTTTTTTTTTGTCTTTTTGAGGCAGGGTCTCGTTATGCAGTTGAGGCTGGCCTTGAGCTCACTTTTGTAGCCCAGGCTGGTCTCGAACTTGCACCGATCCTCCTGCCTCAGCCTCCTGAGTGCTGGGATTACAGGTGTGCGCCACCACACCTGGCTCCAAAAGCATTCTTGAGGGGAAAAAAGCAACATTATTCTATTGTATTATGATTATAGTACAAAGAAAATAGAAAGAGATGGCAAAAGAAATCACAGGAACTATGCAAACACATGGGAATTAAATAATACCCTCCTCAATAATCGATTGATCACAGATGAAAGTAAGAAATTAGGCAGTTAAACAATACTGCTGGTGGCACATACTGGGACTTATGGTACACAATACAAACAGTTCTAAGCAGGAAGTTTATAGTGGCTGCATTCCCAAATCAGAAAATGGCACGCTGGGCATGGTGATGCAGGCCTGTGATCCCAGCACAGGAAGACTGTTATGAGTTCAAGGCCAGTCTGGGCTTCACAGGGAGTTCAAAACCAATAGTACTGTATAGCTAGACCCTGTTTCAAAAAGCAAAACAAAACAAAACAACTCTGCCAAGTCCCCCAAAATAGAAAACAGCAGCAATAACAAACTCCATCCCACCCCAAACCCAGAAGACTAAGGCAAGCTCAAATAAATAACATAATGATGCATCTCAAGATTCTGGAAAAAAAATCCCAAACCCAAAGCTAGTATGAGGAAGAAAATCAAAGATCAGAGCAGAAATAGAAAACTTGAGATGAAAAGAAATAAGGAAAGAAAAGAGCAAAATCCATGCAAGAGGAAATAAAAAAGATAACTTCATGATGAAATATTATTGAAATCTAGAAGATCATTGATAACTATTTTGAGAACCAGCAGTCTAATAAAGTAGAAAATTCAGAAGAAATATATTCATAGATACATATGAACTACCAAACTAAACTAAGAAGACACAAAGACCCTTCATAATGCAATAATAGGCAATGAAATTGAAGAAGTAATTAAAAAAGAAAAGCGAAGGTCCTAATGGATTTACTGACAGATTCTACAAGAACTTCAGAGAAAATCTAATGTTCCTCACAGAGTAAGTGATATCAAAAGGGAAACAGTACTTCCAAAGTCATTTCTGGATGCAATTATTACCATGATTCCAACACCAGAAATGGATCCAACCAAAAAAGACAGCTACAGGCCAACCAGTTTAATGAACATGGATGCCAAAATCTTTAATAAGATGCTGCTGGCAAATAGAATGCAGCAAATCATCAAAAATATCATACTTCCAAAAAAAAACAAAAAAAAACCAAAAACCAAAAAACAAAAATATCATACTTCCTAAGGATTCAGCCCAGAGATGCAAGTATGGTTCTACATGTGTAAACTGATAAATGCAATATGCCACATACACAGAAGCAGGAACGAAAATCATATAATCTTTTCAATAGATCAGAAAAATCATTTGACAAAATCCAACACCCATTCCTGATAAAAATCCTGAAGAAAATAGTTGCACAGGTCAATAGGTTTTATCTCAATCTGATAAAGGCCATCTACAACAAACCAACAGTCAACATCATGACACTAAATGAGAGTTTTCCCTCTTAGTATCACAAACAAGACAAAGATGTCTGCTATCATCACTCTTGTTCAGTATAGTTCTCAAACTATTAGCTGGAGCAAGTGGGAAAAAAATAAATAAAAGGGAATTAAGTTATCATTATTTTCAGATGAAAAAAGGTAAAATGGCTGTTCCTGGAGTCATTTCTGCATCCTTTGTTCAGTTCCACTGACCAAGTCTGCTTATTTGACAATACCATGCTGCTATTTCATTGTGAGTTTTCTGCATTATAACTTGAGGTCCAGGATTGTGATATCCCCTACCTTGCCCTTGTTCCCAGAATTCCTTTTGCTATTTCAGGTCTCTTCTGGTTCCATGTGAATTTTAGGATTGCTTTCTCTAGTTCTATGAGGAACACTATCAGTGTTTTTGGTTGGGACTGCATTAAATCTGTGTGACAGTTTTGCAAGTATGGTCATTATAACTGTTTTGGTTGTTCCTATGCTGGAACAGAGTATCTTTCCTTTTTTTATTTTTGCAGGACTGGGGTTCAAACTCACGACCTTGCACTTGCCAGGCAGGCACTTGTGCCATGGAGCTATCTCCCCAGCCCCTCCATTTTCTGATATTCTGCTTAAACTTCTCTTCCAGGGCACCGTAGGTTTCATTAAAGAGGTCTTATACCCACTTAGTTAACTCCAAGTATTCAGTTTTTCATGTGACTGTGAAAGGTACTGTTTTACCTAATTTTTCATGGTGAATTTATTAATGACCTACAGGAACACCGTTAACTTTTGAATGTTGACTTTGTATCCTGCTATTTTATTTCTAGGAGTCTTTTGGTTTGGGGATCTTATATTTAGAGGATCATGTCATCTGAAAATAATAATTTACCTCTCTCCTATTTTTTTTTCCAGAAAGAATGGTTATGATGAGATCAAACAATAACAAAAGCTAGAAAGGCTATGGGGAAAAATAGACTTTTCTTTATTGTTGGTGAGAGTGTAAATAGGTACAATCACTATGGAGATCAGTATGGAGATTCCTCAAAAAACAAAAAATAAAAATTCTATTTGACTCAGATATTCCCATTTGGATACCTTCCTAAGAATTAAAAGACATTGCATTATAGTGATTTATGTACACTCATATTTACAGAAGTACAAGTCGCAAAGTATAAATCTTGAAAGCAGTTTATATGTCTATCAACTGATAAGGTGATAAAGTAAATGTAGTATTGTATACACATGGAGTATTACTCTACCATAAAGGATAAACTTGAGTTATTCATGGGAACATGGCTGCATCCTGAAACTATAATACTATGTGAAAAATATCAGACGCACAAGCTTAAATACTGCATGGCTTCTCTTACATGAGAAACCCAATATATAAATAAAGTGAACAAATAAAAGACAAGCAATAGGGAAAAAAGTTATTCTAAACTGGCATGGCTATTGTATCCACAAGTGTACTCTTTGTTACTGTAACTGTTTTCCATACTCTTTTGGCTGTCAGTCTGGCTGTTAATCTCTTGCTTATGATAATTAATTTGATAAAGACTTATGAAATAAACAAATCTGATGCTGGCTAAAACACCAAATACAGGGGTGAAGGGAATGTGAAAAATGCACCAATTTCCCACTTGAATGTAATCATGTACTGCATACATGTGCTAATAAAAAAATTCAACTTAAAAAACTGTTCTGGATTAAAAAAGAAAGACATTACCAAGCAAGTGAAAGGACAACTTACTGAATGGGCGAATATATTTGCAAATTACTTCCAGAATACAAAAAGAACTCTAAAGGTCAGCAAGATAGCTCAGTGGTCTAAAGCACCTGCCTAGGCGAGCACAGGAACCCTGGTTCGATCCCGAACACCACATGCAGTGCTGGCCCTGACCAGGGTATGCCAGAGCTAACCACCAAAACTGGGTGTAGTGGTGCATGCCTGTAATCCCAGCACTGGTGATGATGAAACAGGAGGATCACTATGAGTCTGACCTGCATAGTGAGACCTTGTATAAACAAACAAACAAGCAAAAAAGTGGGTAAGGGACTTGAATCAAAACCTCTCCAAAGAAGATACACAAATGGCCAATAGGAGCATGAAAAGATTCTCAGCACTGTCAGCCACTGGATATTGAGAACAAAATTTATGATGTCACACAATATCATAACCACTACCATGGTCTTAAAATGAAAAACAACTGGTACAAAAAAAAAAAACAAAAAAAAACGACCTCAGGATCAGTGGAACAGATTAAAAGATGTAGGTACAACTAAAAACATACTCAGTTACTTGATCTTTGATAAGGGTGCCAAACATACTCAATGGAAGAAAGATAGTCTCTTTAATAAATGGTGCTGTAAAAACTGGCTCTCTACATGCTGCAGACTGAAAGTAGACCTATGCTTATCATCATGCACTAAAGTCCAAATGGATTGAAGATATAAATATTAAAACAAAAACACTAAATCTACTGGAAGAGAAGAAAGTAGGTAGAAATTTTCAAGATATGGGGTAGGCAGAGAGTTTATCAACAAAAACCAAACTTCATGGGAAGTATTCCAAAGAATCAATAACTGGGATCAAACCTTATTAAAAAGTTTCTACACGTCAAAAGAAATCATCAACAGAGTGAAAAGAAAACCAACAGAATGGGAAAAAAAAACTTTAGCTAACTGTCCAGTATACTTCTATGTAGAACATATAAAGAATTCAAAAAAACAAGACTCTCCAAATTTAAAGACCCAATCCAAAAATAGGCATCTGAAATGAACATACCCTTCTCAGATAAAGAAATACAAATGGCAAATATATGAAAAAATGCTCAACATCATTAGTCATTTGAGAAATGTAAATTAACACTGAGAATCCATCTCACTCCAGGAAAAATGGCTATCATCAAAAATCAACCAATAACAAATGCTGGTGGGGCTTCTCCACTGTTAGTGGTTGTGTAGACTAATAGAACCACTATGGAATCAGTGGGGTGATTCCTCAAAAAATTAGGATTATTATTTTCTCTGGCTTACTCTTTTATTCTTACCCTCTAGTTTTTGGCTTTTATTTTTAATTGCAAAGATATTTACATCAAAGGTTCCTGACAATTTAAAGAAAAATTTAATATAATTAAGGTTCCAATATTTTAAAAACAGTCTGTTAAATTTGAAGGGAAGGCCAAGATGCTGATCAAATGCAGCATGAAATCTAGCTTTATGTTCACGCTGCTGAATACATGGTCCCCTTCCTCTTCATGCTCTTTAATATACTCTTCTCCTCCATAGATGACAGTACTTGGTTGTCAGATGGTCTTTCTCTTTCTTTCTTTCTTTCTTTCTCTCTTTCTGGCTCAACCTGCCCTAGGGGTGGGGCTGGCACAGCATGTGGTGCTGGGGATCAAACCTTGGCCCTTGTGACTGCCTAAACTTGCCTAAGCAGGTGCTTTAGACTGCTGAGCCATCTTGCTGGGCCCAGGCAGTAATTTAATTAAGAGTGGAAGGGAAACTAAGAGGCTGCCCTGTGTGGTTCAAAAAAAACTATTGATATTTTTAGGGGTGGTCAAATGGCAAATCCACAAACTGGAGGAAACACAGACACTTAGCAATGTAGTTTGCGCATAAGCTGTAGTTTTATTTCTTCTTTTCTGGACTCCATTTTGGATTCCATAATGAAGTAATATAGAAGCAACCAGAAAATTAAGTACATTTTTTAAAAGATGACATAAAGACTGTGAAAATGCCAACCTAATCAGGACTTCAGAACAGTGTCCAGGGAGTATGGTGAGAGAACCCGCACATGATCTACACATAATATCCATCACATTTGCTTCATAAAGAAATTTGTTTAGCTTATGTACTTTACATGAAGGAATGCAAGTTAACGATTAGCCTGAATTCTATGGAATTTATAATATGAGACATTATTTATATTGAGTAGAAGGTAATTCTGCACATAAATTGGTGTAATAAGATGAAAAACAAACATTTACAGCTTATAGGTAGAACACTGGGTCAAAACTTGTAGACACATATGAAAAGTTAGGAAAATTAGTATTAAAGGTCCCATTTGACTCAGCTATTCCCCTTCTGGATATTTTCCCAAAAGGATTTAAAAACATCATACCATAGCAATATATGTGCACCTGTGTTTATAGCAGCACAGTTTGTCATAGCTAAATCTTGGTTATTTATTTATTTTGCAGTATCAGGGATTGAACTCAGGACTTTCTGCTTGCCAGGCAAGTGCCTATTCTATTGAACTATCTCCCTGGATCTGTTATAGCTAAATCTTGGAAACAACCCAAATGCCTATCAACTGAGAAATGGGTAAAAATAGATACGTTATTTGTAAACAATGGAGTATTACTCAGCTATGAACAAAGATAAACTTGAAGCTTGTACAGATAAATGGATGTAACTAGGGACCATACCTATAAAATAAATCAAATTCACATGTGTAAACACTATTATTTCCCTAGTGTAGGAAACTGAAAAATTAAGACCCCCAAATTTACCGCAATTATTGTGAAAGGGCTAGGGATGACGCTCAGTGTGAGGCTCTCATTCACTCCCCACCCAGTACTACATGCATGTACGTGTGCATACATACATGACCTATTCTTCTCCCCTGTCACTCTGCTGGAATGCAGCTTTATTTTCATTTATTTCCTCAGTGAGGTGAGAGGTGCCAGAGGCTTCATCTTGCCTCTTTCCTATGGCTTGATATATCTGGATGGGCCTACAGGTTCCTGGTGAGCATATAGCTCCATCTGGAGGACTCTGCAAACCTCAGAAGTGTGTGAGGCCTTGGTGGCTACTCCAATGGATGCTTGTGCTAGTCTCAGGACCTTTGACTGAAGAGTACCTGCCCCTAAGCTCCAGGATGCTGCAGTGTGTATATCCGTGAGAAGAGGGAAGGTGAAGAGGTCAGTTGTGTGGGGTGGTGGGGAGAGGTACCAGCCCTGTCAGGTTAGGTGCCCACTAGAGAGCTACAGTACTATCGCTGGGCCTGGCCCACACTGCCTGCCCAAGTCTGCCCACAGCGTGGACCACAGCTCCACAGTCTAGGATGGACAGCAAGAAGGTGTGCAGTCTCTAACCTGAGACATGCTGAGCCTCAATGTCCTGGTGCCTTGCAGTCACTGCTGGCCCCCAACCTCCTATGCAGTTGAGCAACAGCATCCCCCATAAGTGTGGAGTGAAAGGAAATCTGAGCAGCAAATACATTGTATTTGTTAGTGTGGTACTTGGAAATTATTCACTGAAACAGCCAAACAGGCGACTGGTTTGGTGACAAAGCTTCCCTCCTAGAGGTTTTGCCATACAAGGGATTACTACACTAAACAAGCAGCTTTTCCCTCATTCAAACACACAATTAGATACAAGATGCGTATTGTTCAGCTGGGCAAGTTAAGGCAATGGTTTTTTCAAAATAGGCTCTAGCCCATGAATGGAGTCCGACATAAAGGGTGTCTCTCACTGAGCAGGCCACTGCTGGTTTCAGATTAGAGTTCAAGGGCAGACCTTGAGGGCAACCTGCACCTTTCTCAGTAGTGAACTTCATTTCAATTCTCACAGACCAGACTAGAAAGCTACAGTTCCTGGGCCACAGCTGGTTCCCAGCTTGTCTCACAATAAAGTTTTATTGAACACAATCTATCTGTTTACTATCACCTAAACCTGCTTTCTTATTACACAAAAGGAGTTGAGAGGCTGGGACAGAGACCATGCAAACACACAAGTCCTGCAAAGCCTAGCGTACTTGCCATCAGGTCCTTCCCTGGGCCTTACGTTTTTTTCAGATCAACGTTTTCTGGATAGAGGTGGAAAGATACAAAGAACAGGAGCAAGTTCCCTGCTTGAGGTCAACCACGAACTTGCATTTATCAGCAGACTTCTGAGCCTGTCCCCGTGATAACAAAAGATTAGGAAGGCTGTGGGGAGTCACTGGTGCACGTCACGGGGACACTCGAAGCCTTGCCTCCCTCCCTGGGGTGGAGGGCTAACTCACTACCCCCTCCCTAGGCAGCTGGAGGAGGAGGAGATTCATGCTTCTGTCTGACACTCCTCAGTCCTCAGCCAACAGAACACTGCTGAGTGGAGTATCTGTAAGAGACAAGGCTGTTTAGGAAGACTGAGGAGCTGACATGGGGCAAAGCATTCTACATTCTGGCTCTCAGGAGCTGAAGGTCTGAGAAACAGGTCCACTGAGGCCCTAGTGAGCAGTGGGCTGACCCCAAGTGCAAAGCCCACAGAGGATGCTAGCACCTCTTGCTTGAGTGAGTAGACAAACATCTGAGAAAGTGGCTGCCTTCTCTTTGTTGCAGTACAGGGGACTGACCTGAGCTACATCCCCAGCTTTGACAATGGGTCTGAGTTGTTGCATTGCCCAGACTGGGCTCAGACTTGTGATCCTCCTGCCTCAGCTTCCCTGGGTGTTGGGATCATAGGTCTGTGCTGTCACCTGGCAAGGAGGGCAGTCTACTAGCTGATTTCCCTACTCTACTCCTGTCCTTCTATTCCTCCATAGCAGCCAGAGAGGTCTTTGCAAATACTTAAGTCGGACCAACTCACATCTCTTGAGTTAAGCACTTGCCAGTGGGGTCCAGCCAGGGGTGCCACTGAAACAATCCAGAAACCCCCTCTGGATATTTGGGTCCCACTGGGACCTCATTCCCACTTAGGTGGCACAGTCCCTAAGTACCAGAGGCAGGCCTAAGTATGAGGGAGGTACCATGTAATTTTGTACTACTTTTTTTAACGATGTGTGTTTTGACTCAAAAATAAATACCTAGGAGAAATGGCCAAATTGCATGTGGAAGTTGTGATTCACTTGGGCCCCAAGACCTACTTCTCTGCATGCACACATAGGTGGGCCAGCACGGACCAGAAGGAAGAGCAGCCTCCTTCTGGCTTACCAGGGTCCCTCTTTTTTCTTGCCTTCCTCTTTTCTTTCATTTTATCTACTTCTTCTTTCGTCAAGTTACATAGCTTTATTCCCTTTAAATGTAACCAGAAGTTGGCTATTCTGTATTAGGACCAGTGATGGCTAATGAAGTTAAATACACTGATGTTAAAGTTGGTTTTGGAAAATACTATCAGGCTACAAGGTCTGCTGTGACCTTCTGGGCAGATAGGAACACCAGACATCTTCAGCCATCAGAGCAGTGACCGCTGTGGCCACAGAGCACCCAAAAAGGGCCACTGCACTAAGAACTGAAATTTTCACTTCATTTAATCAAGTTTGATTTACATGAAATTACCAAGCATGGCCAATGGTCAACGTCTTGTTGGGGACAGACCTAGTACTGCAATACAGCATGCAGTCAGCACTGATTTCCACAGGCACAGAGCATCTGAAAATAAGCTCTTCAGGGCCACGGGCATATCCTTAGCAATTTGATGCATGAGCTAAAGGAAAGCCTAAGCAGAGCCTCTTTTTCTGGAGTTTAAACTTCAAGCTCATTCTCAGACTCCCCCAGGTGGAGAAAAAGAAGACAGCACAATCTGAGGGAAGCAGCCTCTCCGCAGGCTTCTTCTACAGGCCTCCCTCAGAAGTTGGACACCCAAGTCGGCCTAACACAAGGAATAAAGCACACTCTTGTGCCAAACCTGACCCGTCACAGGTGCCCCAAATCGAAGGAGCTGCTAGAGACTCTGTAATGTGTGGCTTGGGAAAACATCACCATGATTCACACTGGCTCCCTGCTCCTCCTCCAGGGCAGCTGGAAATCTCTCCACTGGTACATGACAGATTCTACCTGCACAGGAGTGGGAGCTAGAGAGGTGGCAGCTTAGAGCAGAGCCACCTGCTCTAAGTACCAGAGGCAGGCCTAAGTATGAGGGAGCTAGCTCAGGGCGGCATGCCCAGCAGCTTCCCATCTCCACTTGCAGCCTACTCCTGCAAGGTGCCTTTCTCCCCTGATGTGAGCGCTTGCATTCTGGAGTGAGGACCATAGGCAGGGTGGAAAGGGAGGACCAGGGCATGGTGACCAAGAGCAGGCAGGTCCATTTCCCATGCACGGTATGTGGCACCAGGGATCAAACCTGGGTCCCTGTGCTTGCCAAGCCGGTGCTTATACTGCTCAGCTCTCTCTGTAGCCCCTGCAACCCAATTTCAGAAAGGATTTGCCAAGTATGATTTCTTTGGTCCCCTCTGGATTTTACTAGAGTTCATTTGAGGGCTATCTGGAAAACAGCTGTGAATAGAATGATGAAAAAGGAGGCCTGGGAGGCCCCTGTGGAAGCTAAAGATGGTGGCTCTGGTCTAAAGCAGGCAGGGAGGCTGGTCTCCTGAGTTTGCTCCATTACCACACTGCTCTTCCAGGCAACTTGCATTGCTCCCTTTGAGCTTAGAAAACTGAAAAGAGTGAAGAGCCTCACAGGAATTTGAAGAGACAGGGTCACAAAAACTCCTTTAACATGTAAAGGGTATATCTGGATTAATAAAGTTCAAATTTTTCTATTTTAATTTATAAAAGAAATTATTTCACCAAGCAGCACCTTATGACTTCAAGCAAGTCTCATCCTTGCTCACTGTAGGATGCTAGGAATTTTAAGAAAGTCTTTCCTAAAGTGGAAGGTATCAGAATGAGCTCCCAGGTCAGAGAGGAAGCACAGGTCTTCTTATAGCAACAGATGTTATGTAAGAGTGGCTGTACCAACTGTCAAAGCATAGCTGAGCTCTATGTGTGAAGTACGTGACCAGAGAACAATACTCAGACCACTTTTAATGTACTGAAAACAAACCACACTACAAAAAGCATTAACACATTTTAACATGTAACTTTGGACATAGTACACAAATTTAAAGAACTGAACAAAACAGTATGGCAATACTAGCCTATGGTCAGATCCTCCAAAATGAACTTTCTGATCTCAGAGCAATTTATTCAGCTTCTGAATATTCCTAAAACATGCCTAATCTGTTTTCCCATATTTGAATGTTACTGAGAACAGTTGCTCAAAAACACATTCCCGGCTGGGGAGATAGCTCAGTGGCTTAAGAAGTGGCTGCCTGGCAAGTGCAAGGTCCCGGGTTCAATCCCTGGTAAAAGAAAAACAAAACAAAACAACAACAACAAAATACATTTCTTCTGTCAGTCTTTATGTTTTCCAACTTCAGGTGAACCAGTGATGCACTTACGGCCTTGTTCCTTAACAAGGAAATAAACCAGCAGCACATGCTGCACAGAAACTTTTATTTCCAGGACACATATGGATAATCAACATGTCAAATTTAAACATTTTGTTTGAAGGAGGAAAAAAAAAAAAAAAAAAAAAGGAAAATGTACTGACACACCATTTAAGATGCAGAAATTTCTACAGTAAGGCAAAAGTGCCCAGCAGCAGCTACAACCTGTAACAGTATTTTGTTCTACCAGGGTGGCGGGTTTCTTATGAACAGTGGAGCCTATGTTAAGAGCGGCCAAAGCTTATGCTCACTAAATCATTTTAGAGACAAGGAAGAAAGTTACACAAGTTAGGTGACACCCTTTATGGCAATCAGAGATTAGTATTATTTTCTAACCTCTAACACTAAAAAAGCTTTCCATTTTACCACTTTATCCTGTACTCCAGGACTTTATTTTCCTCATGAAAACAAAACAAAACAACAAAAAAAAACCAACTATGTCAGCAAATGGTCCAGAGAATGTCCTGTGCTGTACGACACTGGTTGCCTTGTCTTCTGCCAGGCTAGAAGGGCTTCATTACAAGAACCCTTGACATGTCTCAGGAGGGTTAGGTGAGCCGCAGGCCAAGTTCTTGAACATGTTCTCAGCTGGGATCATTTCTCAAACCTTCTGGTTGTTGTGTCCTGGATGTGTAACTGCCCTGCATGGCCCCTGAAGCTGTGAAACTCAGTAAGGTAACTATCTATACTCAGGAGGAGAGTTTTGCAGGTGCCATGAGCAATGGCAGCTTGTGGAGATGACACAATACTGGGCTTGAAATGCAACATCAAGTATCAAGCCTATCTAAACGTTCAGGTTAAAATATTCTAGTTCAGAGTAACAGCGAGAAACAGAAGAGGGGAAATGTGTGCAGTAATAGTTCAAGTCACCTGCAGGAGTCAATCACATGAAGTAAGTGGGTAGAACCGTAAGAAGAGAGTTCAAAACTGAGAGGAGGGGAACAATCAAAGAATCAGGGTCAACTCAAAGTTCAGATGAACTAAAGTGCCTCAATCTGTACTCCTGCAAAATAATTTACAAAATGAAATTGTGTCCTGCTTAAAATGCCATGTTGCCTCTGGTATCCTTATGAGGAAGAAGTGAAGGGCCCAACATTTCAGTGGTAATTTCAAGCTCCAGCTCTTAGGTACAGTAGCACTAGAAAAAAAGATAAGTGGGGCATCACACTCAGACACTACAGGCCACACGTATGAATGTTACACAACTGACATTTTAAGATCTCTATTTTCCTTATAAACACACATTTTACATAGTAAAATAGGTTTGGCATTGCTGAAGGATTTTTCAGGTTCAAGTTCAACATTATCCCTCCTTATTGCTAGGTTCTTCCTACTAAAGGAGGAATAAATAAAACACATTGTAGCTCATTTGTGATATGAACAGTAAGACAATGCAGTGTATTAGTAAGAAAGGTTGGGGAGCATTAGGAAGTCTTAGCAGTTTTAATGAAAGAGCAACAAGTTAAAGAAAGGAAACACCAGTATACACCCCTGCAAATGACCATATTTCATCTACACTGTCAAAGCATGGCACAGGAAGTAAGCAAGTCAGAGCTAAGCACACCATAGGAAAACTTGATTGCTGTCAAGAAAGGGTAGCAAAAGATTGGCACAAAAATTATAACTACTGGTATTTAAGGAACCTTTCAGATTTCTGATTTTTGCTAAAGGGAGGGCAACAGATTTGCTGGAATAAACCACCTGCTACAGAGGAGGGAGGCTTAGAATACACCAAATGACAAGGAAAAGATAACCTGGAGCTAAAAAAGTCTACTGCGTCTCCCAGGCAGAATTTAACTCTTTCTAATTTGGCTCACAGGAGGCGCTCTGACATGCACAAGTTAATGTCGCTTATGGAAAGGCCAGGAACCTCCATGATCGTGCTTGCAGAAGGGACACCAAGTTAAACAGCTGCTTGATGTTCCATGGCTTCAGAAGGATCCATCAGCTCTGCCCATGCAGTGCTCAGAGCCCTGGGCCTGGATGCTCTGATTCCAGGACACTCAGTCACACGGAAAAAGAGGCAGAGGTGAACTGCGACTGATGCCAGCTCTACCCGGTAGGCAAATACTTCACTGAGCGTGCCAGCTTTCTTCAAACAGGCCAATCTCAAGCAGCAAAAAAAAATCTGCACTCTGGTGGGATGGGGGTGGGGAAGAGGGAACAATGCACAAAGACCCAAGCTAAATACGTCAAAAATACCAAAGTTAACTGGCTTGAAGACCACTGAAGGGCCAGATAACAACACAAAAAAGGAGTTTGCCCAAGACACCAGCTGTAGAGAATGCACCACAAAAAGCAAGGGTGATGGGAGCAAGGTGAAGGGTCACACATCACGCCACCTGCAGCCTGCAAAGAAGGAAGGAAAGAGGATCCTAAAGCCAAAGCCACATGAACTCCAGTCAGGAGACCCTGTAAGACCAGTCCACACAGGCCTGCCAGGTATGCGGTGGGGAATGAACTTCAAAGAGCAGTTCTGTGGTTAAACACTCCCAAATGATATACTTATGTAGCTCAAATGAGGCACCAGTCTCCAACAGGGAAACATTTGGGAAGACCCTGGGTCTCATCACTCATTTTTTCATCCTAGTGAAAAGCCACTGATGGAGAAAGGGGAAATATCTGAGGACAGTTACCTCTGATTCTACTGGGTCTGGTCCTTCTTTCGAACTTTTCCCACTTTTGCCTGCTTTTGGTGGGTCCTGGGAAACATCAAACAAAAACAATGAGTCCTCTCAATTTTTAGCTCTTTACACACCGAACCAAACAGCTTTAAAAATTGATTTATAAAACAATCTGTGGAGCTGGCGGAGTACAGCTTCCACACCACTGGGATATCTGGGAGTACTCTTTAAAGATATAGTCTTGTAAAAACATCCCCACTGACACTCCTCCCACGCGTATTCTCTTCATCTGCATTTGGGTTGAAAACTTGAAGCAGGCAGAAGCCAGGCAAGATGGCACGCCTAGAATCCCAGAACTCGGGAGGCTGAGGCAGGGGCATTACTTTGAGCTCAAGGCCAGCCTGAACTCACATAATGAGTTCAAGGGCAGCCTGAACTAGAGAGAGAGAGAGAGACCTTCTCTTAAAAAAAAAAAAAAAAAAAAGAGGAGTGTGAGACAGGAGAGGGAGACGGAGAGGGAGAAGAAGAGAAGAGGGAGGGGAGAGAGAGAGAAAGGGAGGGTAAGGAGAGAGGTAGAGAGAAACATAAAAAGAAAAAAAAAAAAGGAAACTTTAAGCAACCACAGATAACCCTTTTGACACCGGAAAAGGACACCTCACAGTCTTTTTTTCTCGCTCTGAACCCCAGGAAGGAGGATTTCAGGGCGATCCCGAAACGCCCAAGCCCTAATTAGAGCACCCCCGTAAGGCAAAGGTGACACAGCCCACGCCACCGCTGTCTGCGGAGTAACAGTGCTCCCTGCGTCCCCCGCGCCCCGCCCCCACCGAGGACGCCCGCCCCGCCCCGCCCCCGCCCCTGCCTCCGCCCCCGAGGCCCCGGCGGTCCGGCCCTACCCACCAGCACTCACTTTCTCCTTCTTGTTTTTATTCGGCATGGCTGGTGAGGGCCGCCACCGCCCCCGCCGCCGCTCGCCCCCACCGCAGCAGCGCCCCCGCCCCGGCCGCCGCGCTCTCCGGCCTGCTAGCCCTGCCGCCGCCGCCGCCGCCCGGGAACGGAGTCGTTCGTTCGCTCCCGCTTCCCCTTCTTCGGGCTCTCAGAGGCTGCAGCAGCCGCGGCGGCGGCGGCGGCGGCGGCGGCGGCGGCGGCGGCGGCGGCGGCGGCGGCGGCGTCTCTCCGCCCCTCCCCCGGCCCGGTCAGGCCCCGCCCCTGCTGCTGGGCTCCGCCTTCAGGCCCGCCCCACCTCCCTCCACAGCGCCCTACCATTGGCCAAAACGCTCTCACGTGCCCTAACGCTCTCCCCGCCCCCTGCGCGGTCTGGCTCCGCCCTCTCCCGCCGCCACCTCGGGTCCGGCTCTGACAGGCCGGGTCTGAGGTGGACAGGCCGGGTCTGAGGTGGATAGGCCAGCCAGGGCAGCTGAGAAGAGTCAGGGAAAGGGGCGTGTGGCTGCGATTATGGTGACAGGGCCGTGGCTGCTCCGGAGGTGCAGGACCAAGGATGAGGCGTGGAAAACACACATCCGAAATGTGTGGCAACTTCTGCAGCCAGCGGGGCGCGAACGGCGGCTTTCGGCCTCGCTCCCTCACCGCTGCGGCGCACGTTCCGTGCTGAGGAGGCCCAGGAGTCGCGAGAGCGGCGGTTTCAGGGGGCCCTACCAGGCCCCGCCCATCGACCTAACCCCGCCCCCTCCCGAGACGACCCCGCCCACCAGGTCAGCTCCTCCCCTCCCGGGACAGACCCGCCCATCCGAGGTTTCTGACTGTCCCGTGCAGTCCAGGGTGGCCCCGCAGCATCAGCGTGGTTATATTTTTTAAAATTCGCTTTGATCATAAACCATGTGAAAAAGCTGTATGATGATCAGGAGTCACTCGATTTCTTTCCCTTCACTAAGATTTCCGGAGAGATGAGTTTTACAAGGGAAAGAGCTTAACTTTTTAAGACACTACTTCCAAACTCAGGTTGGAGCCCCTAAGGATTGGAGGTGCTTCGACAAACACCAGAAATTGCGAGAATGCATTAGGAAATCAGGCTCTAGGAGGGTACAGAGTTCTTGCATGAGGGGCATTGAGGCCTCACCCTGATGGTCAAGGAGCTACTTTTTAGCTGGGCACTTAAAAATCCTTGGGTTCTCTCCGCCCAGGCTCTGCACTTTTGATTATGGCTCTATGGCTCTGCAAAAAGAGCTGAAAGATGGAAGAAGGAAAGGAAAGCTGTAAGGTGAGGGTATTGTGGGAGGTCTTTTGTGTGGGTTCTGCTTGCAGGTAAGCAGGGCAACCCTCAAGAACAATTTGTACAGAAACAGTGATCAGTCTTTTAAGTGGATTAGTAGTTTATCCAAAACAAGTACTTAAACCACACGGTGGAGTCAAGAGGAACAATACCTTTAGTTAATTTCATATTTGAAAATAAAACATGTGCAATCAATTAGGAAACAAAGTATAAATATGTATCAAAAAGGAGTGAGTAGCTTTGGGTTACTGGGTTTTGGGCTGTGGAACCCTATGTAAGGGGACTGGAAGGCATCTCCAAGGTAAGTCTGTGCCAACATGTCTTAATATCACAGTCCCTGATCCAGTGTTGTCCATCATCCTACCTACTCAGTGATATCTGTTGGATATCCACTGTGTGCAAGGCAGAGTTCCAGAGGCCCCACTGTGAGTGAGATGGTGTCCTTACCTCACTAGAGCAGCTTACACATTTAGATGGAAACAAGAAAACCTCTGTCAGAAAGCCATGACTTTGGACAAATCTGTGAAGACCCAGTAAAGACTGGGGAGCATGAAAGAGTACTGAATAGAATGTGTCTGTTGAGACTGTATGGTTTGCCAAAGAATTGACCATTACTTTAAAATTCAGTTTAGGACCATTGAAGGAGAGTGACATGATTGCCCTTGCATTTTAGAGGACATCTGTGGCAGAAGTGTGGAAAAGAAGTTTGGGGTTGGAGTGAACACCAACGGTAAAGAGTGATGGGTGTTGTCATGGCACTGGTGCATATTGGTGTAGCAGAAGGCAGAATTGCCGTAGAGGTACAAAGGTAGACAAGCTCTAGCAGTTGAGAGCAGAAGTTGGAGGTGGTGCTACTGTTTGTGGCTTGGGTAACTTGGTGAATGATGTGGATGGGATGCAAGTTTGTAAGGGAATGCAACATTTTGGTCTGGAGCTGTAGCTGCAGACCACAGATAGGGAACTCTAAACTAGCAGTGGAAACTCAGTTGTTTCCGGGGTTGGGTGTTTATCAGGTCTGGCTTGTGTCTGAGGGGACACACAGGGGAAAGGTACCAGACATTTGCTGTCTCAACGCTGCCACGTGACACGCAAGTCTTGCCAGCCCTGGAACTGGCTTCGTGTGCCCATGTTAGAGGAAGACATCCCCTGATCAACATTAGCAGATGGCCACTGGCCACTCACAGAGGGGTCTGTATGGAGTGCCCAAGATGGATATGACTCTTGCTTTCTAAATGAGGGGTTGAGAATAGGCTCTTGCTTTCTAAATGAGGGGTTGAGGGAGGATACAAGATGTATGTATGCTTGTGTGTGAATACACACTTGTGCCAGTGTGTGCACAGGTACCCAGGAGCTACCTCTTCAGAAATGGACCCACCTCTCACCTTCACAAAGGCACCTCCAATTTCATGCAAAAAATCCCTTTCCTTAGGTGCCACCCTTCTGGGACACTGTGAGAGGGCCCCAGTCACCAGAGCTTGCTTTTCTGTGTCTAGCTTCTGAAGAGGTGGATAGTGGATAGATGTTGAGTTGCTTCATTTTTGTCTCCAAGCACTGTCTGGAGCATCAAAAGGTTATCAGAGGGCCTGCCAGCCTCATGCCAGCTGAGCCCCATTCCTGTTGGAAGCAGAGGTGTCACAGAAAAGCAGCAGACATTGCTACCCACCCCACCTTGCCATTGCCCTCTCTGCTCAGTTACCCAGAACTCTGCCTCTTGACTCTGCCTCTTGACTTCCTCTGAGACTGGTGTGAAGCGCCTGCCTAGTATGCTACAGCACTGGTGTCCTTGACCCAGAAAGCCAGCTCTCCTGTGGGCTCAATATTCCTCCTGTCCAGCTCGGTCCTCTGGGTGTCAAGCAATCTTGTGTGCTTGGATTTTTGGCCATGCTCTACTGAGGCAATGATCAGGTTTTAGGTACTCTGAATCTCTGTGTGCCTAGCTTTGGAGGAAGCCACATGTACCTTGCATCACCTTTGGGCCTTGTCTCCCCTAGGGTTATCTACGGGGCATCTGCATCTTCTCACCCCTCTGGGTCTGTCTTGATGGCTCATCTTTTTAAGATGAAATGAAGTCCAGCTCATTTTCTTTCTCGCTTTACTTACCTCATTTCCACTGAAATGTCACTCACAACTAATTCTTGTTGAATTTGGATCTTTTATTTACACCCCCATATATACTAAATTGCCTGCAGATTTAGAGGAGTGAGGAAAAGATTTAGATGAAATACTTTTAAGTTATCCATATGTCAAGAGTGCTGATCATAATGCCTGGAACATAGCAAGTGATCAGTAGCTTTAGTTGCTAACAAATAGATTTTTTTCTGTAATTTTTTATATTTTTGCAATACATAATGAATACATTCATTATGGGGAAAGTGCTACAAATACATAGCACATCTCAATATTTTTTTATTTCTGCTTCTCCCCTCTTCCTCCTATCTCTCTATACCCAGGTACTTTGCCCATATTCTTGAAGAGCCAACTCTTTGATTCAGTGATCCACGTATTGCTTTTGTGCCCCGGACATGGTGGTGCATGCCTTTAATCCCAGCACTTGGGAGGTTGAGGCAGGAGGATCAGTGTGAGTTGAGACCAGCCTGGGCTACAAAAGTGAGCTCAAGGCCAGCCCGAACTGCATAGCGAGACTCTGTCTCAAAAAGACAAAAAACACAAACAAACAAACAAACAAAACCTTTGTGCTGCTTTTGTTACTCTCGATCACATTAATTTCTGCTCAAGTCTCTATAATTTCTTTCTTTTTATTAGTTTTGGAGTTGGATTGTTCTAGCACCTTTAGATGCATCATTAACTTATTTGGGAATGCTCTGTTCTTTTTCATGTGTGGATTTACACCTATAACCTTCCCTCTTAGAACTGCTTTCATTGTGTTCCATAGGTTTTGGTGTGTTGTGCTTCCATTGCCCCTCGATTTTAGGAACTTTTTTATTTCTTCCCTGATTTCTTCTGTGACCCATTGATTACTCAGTAAGGTATTACTTAATTTCCTTATGCTTATGCAGTTTCTATGTATTCTTTTGTTGTTGATTTCTGGGTTTCTTGTGCTATTATCCAATAGTATGCAGAAAGATTATGTATTCCTTTTATATTTATTTCTACATGCTTTATGGCCTAAGATATAGTCTATTTTGGAAAAAGTTCTGTGTGCTGTTGAGAAAAAAAATGTGTTCTTTATTAGATAAAACAGTGTAGATATCTATCAAGTCCATTTGTTCAATGGCATAGTTTAACACTGGTATTTGTTTGCTGATTTTTGTGCTGTTGGCCTGTCTAATTGTGAGAGTGGGTTACTCAGGTCCCCACTATGATTGTGTTGATGTCTGTCTGTACTTTTAGGTCCAATAGTTTTTGTATTTCTGAAATTGAGTGCTCTGACATCCAGTGCATAAATATACACTGTTACCTCTGCCTGCTGAGTCATTCCCTTTGTCATTGTGTAGTGGCCATCTTTGTCTCTTCTGATCTGTTTTGGTTTGAAGTCCACTGGGTCTGAAAATAAGACAGCTGCTCCTCATTTTCAGGTTCCAGGTAAATGGACCATCACTTCGCATGCTTTCATTTTCAGTCTATACACTTCTTTGTGGAAGAGACATGTCTCCTGGAGGCAATATATAGTTCCACTTTGATTTTTGTCCACTCAGCCAGTCTGTGTCTTTTGACTGGGGAGTTGAGACCACTGATACTGAGAGATATTATTGTAAGGTGTTTAAGTGCTTTTCCAGTTAGATGTTCATTTTCCTTTGGGCTCTTTGGTACTCATGGCCTCCCTGTCTCTATCCTGGATTCTGTACCAGCCAGTGTGTTGTAGTCAGTGTTTACAAGGTAATGTATTTAATAAAGGATACATAATTGATGAGATTATTTTATAATATTGACCCAAAGAGTCAAATGGAGAAGAGTGTAGGATATCTGTCTCCACATTAGAGACCCAAAGAATCTTGTTGAGGGTCTGGATCCCACGGCAATGTCCTGTATGAGTCCAGTTAAGGATGCAGAGCCCATGGCAATGTCCTTCACAAGTCCAGCTGGAGGCCAAGAGCCCCTGACAAGATCTCATGCAGGGATGAGAGTCTGTACCAAGTATCTACCAAGGATCGGCCCTGACTCAAGGCAAAGGTCAGTGGTGGAAGCTAGAAAGTCTGTTCCATCAGGCTGAAGGATCTATGCCAGCAGGCCAAGGGATCGGTACTGGAGTCAGCAAGCTACGTTCAAGGTGAGAACCAGAGCTCCCCCAAAGAACTGCAGCCATCCTCAGCAACATCAAGGACCTGAACTTCTCCTCTGATGGAGACAGATGAGTTTGCATCAGGAAAGCCAGCATGACGAGCTTCTCCAGAAGAGTCAGCAGCACCATCTTCCCCTCCAGTTCTCTTTTTCTGCAGTTAGCAGGGAGCCTCAGGTGGGCCATCCACACCCAACACCAGCTGACTTGGCTCAGCTGGGTGTCACAAGTTGACCTTTAGTTTTTAATCCACCACAAGGTGCTTACTTGAGAAACAGGTTTAATGCAAGATATTCAAATATATCAGAATTTACAAGAGCAACTTATAATGGCCCCCCACAGAGTCAGAAGTGGAAGAGAACAAAAGGTCTGTCTGGCGCTGGAGAGTTGAAAGGGCTAGTTGAAGGCCTGGGGCCCAGTGCAGTGTCCCTGCAAGCCTGTATCAGAATGCCATAGGGCCTGTGCTGGAGGCTGCATGGTCTGCACTGGGGCCAAGAAGCCGCATCCAAGGGAAAGGTGAAGACCGGTGCTGCTCCACAGAAGCAGGAGTGAGCCTCTTTTTCTTGTTTCCCTTTGATACCATTCGGGTGACAAGCCAACATAGAGTCTTCTGTCTGCAGTAAGTCCCTCAGCCACATTCAGAACTGTGCCGACCCAGTTTATTTGGGTGTTTCCTACTCAAGTGGATACAGTTAGTCCCTTAAGTTTTTTTTTTTTTTTTTTGTAATCTCAATACTGGTTCCATGGTCCTATATTTCTTTTCTTTCTTTTTTTACATTGAGAAGCAGATTTATTTATATGGGTAGGCACTGATCCGGATCAGTCCCAGAATATCAGGCCAATTTTTTTTTTTTTTTGTCATAGAGAGTCCTTGCTCCTCTGTGATTTTTAAAGGCTAATTTTGCAGGCTATAAAAGCCTGGGTTGATGGCTGCTTTCTTTTAGGGCCTGAAAAAATTCACTGTTCTATAAAGTTTGTGCTGAGAAATCTGCAGTTATTCTTTTATTATTTATTTATTTATTTATTTATTTTTGTATTTAGGACAGGGTCTAAAGGGTCTCATCATGTATATCCAACTCATAGTGTTCCTCTTGTTTTCAGCCTCCCAAGTACTGGAATTACAGGCATGAGCCATCACACCCAGTCTCAATTGCTGTCTCAGCATGCCCTACAGGTGGGGCCCGCTGGGAATTGAACCCCAGTTGCTGCACTCTGCCAAAGCAGGTGCTTTCCTTCACTGAGCTATCCAGCCGGCTCTTCCACAGGTATTCTGATGGGCTCGTCCTCTTTATAGGTTATTGCTGTTTTCCTTTAATTGCTCTCAGTATTCTCTCTTTTTGAATTTCTGCAGTTTTGATTACAACATGTCATGCAGAGGTTCTTTTCTGGCTGTGGCTATTTAGGGTTCTCCATATCTCCTATATTTGAATGTTGAATTTCCGCTTTAGATTTGGAAGACTTTCTGCTAGAATTTCAGGAATAAATTTTTATATTTTGTGAGTCATCATCTGTTTTTTTCTTTATTCCTATAATTTGGAGATTAATTTTTTTGAGTCACCTGTCAGCTGTTGAGTCCAGCTTGTTGTTGTGTTTTTAAGGTATTACCCTTATGATCTACATCTGCTTTGTCTTCTGTTTCTGACACTCAGTCCTCACATTGGTCAAGTCTGCTACCTGTATTTTTTCTTGAAGTTTTCCTATCATCCTTCTCCGCTTGCTTGCTTTACATGCTTTCTAATTATTTTCTGAAGTGGTCATTGATGTCTTATATTGTCTTGCTTAACTCAACTAGCTTATTCTTTCTTCTTTTGGTAAAATCCTCTACTTGTTTAATTAATTTCTCTCTGAGCTCTTTAAACATCTTATACATTTGAGATATATATATATATATATATATATATATGTAAAACATTTGATTTTTTGAGTTTTAAGTTTCTTGCCTATAAATTTTTCTCTTCCAGTGTCCACGAGATCAGCTTGTGGGGAGTCAGGGTTTGCAGAGACATCTTGGTACCTTAATGTCTAATGTTTCTATCATTTTTGTGCTGTGCAGTTAGATAGAGCACCTCCACCCCTGCTGTGGAGGTCTCCTTAGTTGGGTTCTGCCTCCCCATGTCGTGTCCTTGGGTCTGGCCATGTGATGGTGTTCATAGCTCTTTCACCTATTCTGCACAACACGTGGGGGCTAGTGTCTGGCCTTCTTCCACAGTTTTGGGCCTGCACTGCTTGCATTTGCAGAGCCAGGCCTCTTTCCCAGAGCATAAGGTTCCAGACTGCTTCATCCTTTGTGCTGTCTTCAGTTTTTCTATGGCTCCTACTTTTGTGGTTGGCTCTTTCTTGATTCCCAGAGCCCTACTACTCTTTTTCTTCACTAAGTTGTAGTTTTCCAGCTGGTTTGGTTCCAGGTCCCAGAGTGGCTACATTTTGCTTCTGTTCTTTGCCATTTAAAACCTTATCTTTAATTATTTTATTAGAATTTTCTGCGTCTATCATTCTTTATTTTTTTTTTTCATTCTTTATTTAATTCTCAGTGATTTCCAAATTTGTCCTCAAGAAGCCTGATCAGAGGTCACAAAAAAATGATAGCCTCTGAAAGCCTGTGACCTGAGTTCCCATTTAACTGTGAGCCCCAGGTGGCAGCCTGGGCAAATCCCCCAATGTGGATGGTGATTTGATGTGAACATGGTGCCATTGGTTCTGAGAGGCCAAGGAAAAACACAAGAGTTGCCCATTTGAGGCCCCAGGACACCCAGAGGGCTGTTAACCTCAGCATACTCAGTACCTGAAGAGCGTTGACACTTGCTGGGGCCCAGGCAGCCCAGCTGGGTGCACTTCGTGCTCAGATCCAGGAGCACTGCAGTGTGAAGCCTGAAAGGGAGAACTCAGGAGCTTCTGCAGGTTCCATAGTCTGTACTGAAACTACTTTAACACAGTGTTGTACCTAGATATTGACCCAAAGTAGAAAGAACACAAAAATAATGCATTTTCAGAAAGCAGAGTGAAATGTAATCTCTTTCCTCCTACTCCTCCCAAATCCCTAGGTCCAGCTGAAGAGATAAGATAGGACAGAAATAACCCAAGGTGGAGAGACAATACCTTAAGAGCGTTAAGATGGAGCTTGCAGAGGAAGAAGGCCCCTGCAGTGGGGCAGAAAGTTGGAAGGGACAGCCATGGTGAGCTGTCCTGAGTTGTTATGGTGTTGGCTTTCAGTTCTTATCCTAAGTTTTGGGGTTATCAACTTTAATAGGCAGGAAACATGATGATCTTTTTTGTTAAAAAGAAATTAACAAAAGGCCTGCAGGTGGAGATCAGTGGGTGAGAGGGAGCAGGGTGCACAGGGCTGAGGGCCACAGATACTGTCCCCGTTCTGAGTCTAATCCTAGAAGCTGGGGCCAGAGCAGGATAGGAGCCTTGTCAGGGCTGTGTGCAGGGACAGCATGGGGAGAGCAAGTGTTCTTTTCTCCCAACAACCACCCACCTGTCCTCAGCAACTGCTGAGCTAAGGACCAGGGAGCTCAGAGTGGCAGTCCCTAGATGGTACATGCTGGAGTAGGGAGTAGGTGCTGAAGCCTTGGGAGGGGCTCCTTGGGGACTGTAGGTGCAGAAAAACCTGGTATGCAGTGGAATGGAGGTTTAGAATTATCAGAGTTGGTATTGTGTGTGGGATCAGGATTAGGGGCTCAGCCTGTAAATGAGTAGTTCTCAAATGGGCAGCATTGTTCACCAGGGGACACTGGGCAATGGTGGAGACATTTTTGGTTGTCACTGCTGGGTGTATAGGGCTATCAGAATCCAGTGGGAAGCGGCTGGGGAGATAACTCAGGGGCACAAGTGCCTGCCTGCAAAAAAAAAAAAAAAAAAAAAAAGAATCCAGTGGGTAGAGGCAGGGATGACACAGAAACCCCTCCAATGAAAGATGTCCCATGCCCCAGAGGATCCCAAAGTCTTAACAGTCAGTAGGTGGAGAAACCTTGGTCTTCATTCCAGTGAAATGGGTATGATACAACTTGCCCTGTCCTGCCCTGTGTCACTGAGTGTCATAGACAGAGGTGGCATGAAAGATAGTGCTGTGCCATAGACTTTGCTTCAGAAGAAGTCCTCTACCTGGAGAGAGCTCCACGTGGGGAGGGTTCCTTCCTAGCCTTTGCATCCACATGCTCTTGCCCTCTTCCTGCCCTTCCTGTGGGGAGAGAGAAGTCCTGATGTGCCTTGGAAATAAGTAGTTGCACCCTGCCAGTGGAGCTCCCCTCTAGGTCACTGTTGCATCCTGGGAAGCAGTCCTGTGCTCACACTGGCAGCCAAATACACTCATCCATGTAGCACCATTATCACCTTATTCAGCTGGATGCTTTGGCGGGGGCATTAGTCTGTGTGCTACCATAGCCACCAGCCGTCTCCAGGACTTTGTTCATCTTTGCACACTGAAATCTGTGCCCATTAAACAGTACCCAGCCCTTTGGAAACCACTGCTCTCTGTTCCTTCTGTCTTTGTCTACTCAATAGACCTTCTCTGAGAATGACCTCACAGAAGAGTCGTGAAGATGATAACAGTTGTTGTTCTTGTTTTGTGACAGGCTTGTGTCACTCCACACACTGCAGTTAAGATTTGTCCATGTTGTAGCATGGGTCAGATTTCCTTTGTTTTTAATGCTGAATGGAATGCATTGTACGGACCTACTACAGTTTGTTTCTCCATTTGCCTATCCTTGGACATTTGGGTGGCCTCTGGCCGTAGGCTGCTCTGAATGAGAGTGTCCATATATCTCTTTGAGACACTGCTTTCAATCATTTTACAGACTCAAGTGGAATTGTTGGGAAAAAATTAAATGACTTTTAACTTTTTAAGGGGTCACTCTTCTGTTTTCCATAATAGCTGCACCACTTGACAATCCCATTGGCAATGCACAAAGGTTATGAGTTCTTCACATCCTCACCAACACTTATTATTTTTTTCTGCTTTGTTTTGTTTAGAGAGTAGCCATCTTACTAGCTGTGAGAGGTTACCTCATTGAGATTTCGTTTGCATTTCTGTAATGATTAGCAACATTGAACATCTTTTCATATACTTGTTGGCCATTTGTGTATCCTCTTGGGAGGAATGTGTATGCATGTGCTTTGCCTTTTTGGGTGGATAGGGGGATCAGGGTCTCACTGAGTTGCTCAAGCTGGCTTCAAACACTCTATCCCTCTGCCTGAGTGAGCAGGATTTTAGGCACTTGTCACTGTGCCTGCTCTTTTTAAAATTTGAGTTATTTTGAATTTATTGTTGAGGTATAAGAATTTTTATGGTTTCTGGATATTGATTCCTTATCAGTTGTAATTATATAACAGTTAGTACTCAACTGCTTTGAAACTTGTCAAATTTGGCACTCAGTGCATTTCAATGTGGCATTTTTTGTCCCAGGACTTACCACTTGCTTGGTGTGGATTACCTTGTGACCCACAACCTATTATAGCCCAAACAATTTGGTCCTTGGTGCACCTTGCAGGATCAATAAGTGATGGGTACCAAGGCACCAAATGTCTTAGTTACTTTTCCTATTGTTAACGCAAAATACCCAGTACCTGAAGTTAACTGAGAACGGTTTATTTTGGCTCATAGTTTGCAGGGGTTTCAGTCCACAGCTGGCTCCAGGACAGTGGTATGGCAGAGTAGCACTGCAGAGGAGAAATAGTCCATGGCCAGGTAAGGCAGTCAGAAGGCAGCAAGCAGCAAGCTACAGGTGACAAGCAGGGATCCTATTTCTGTCCTTTATCTCTTATCTGGCCTGCCTATCCTTAGGGTGGATAGTGCTCACCCCCAGGATGGAATAAGGGCTCATGCTTAGGCCGGGAAAGCCATCATGGTGCTAGAGACTGGTGGAAAACCATTTGTAGGAGACATCAGCAAAGTGATATCTTGCTGGAGTTTGAAGGAACTGGAGGCCTCAAAGAAAACTTTTGAGTACTCAAGCTTGCATGGGGCCTGCATGGATTGCCATCGACCCTCTGCTAGAGCTAGCCTTCCTCCCACTCTGCTGGGCTCACCTCCCCGTGGCAGTGCCAGTTCAGGCTCTGATGACCCTGCTCCCTGCTCTGCCTTATTTGCACAGGTTGATTTAGACACGAGCATTACACATGCTCTGAGGCCTGCATCAGATCCTATGAATACTGACAAGAATCCTACCTGAAAGGCTCAGAGTGGTCCAGAATGTAGTGAATCTGAACCACTCTCTGTACTTAAACCCCATACCAGCCACAAAGAAGGAGCCAACTCTAGCTGAACTGGAGGGCGAGCAGTGGAGGGAGGAAAATCAAGAGAATGTTTCCAGTCTTGTGGATGATGTCAGAGTTGGAAGAGGTGACAACAGAGCATTGAAAACCAAGGGCGAAATGAACTTCATTGCAGTAGAGAACTATAAGAAATGTGACCCCCTATTGGATGGCATGGCAGGCATTGTAGAGATCTAGTAGAGATGTCAACATCCAGGTAACCTGTAAAGTGTCAGCTATGTCTTTTACTGAAACAATTACCGCCATGTTTACCTCAGCAAGAATTCCCTGCATTGGAGGTAGTACTAGCTCTTCTGAGATGAATGTCTTCATTCCTACAGAAGCCCCTAATCAGTGATTTCAATGAGCTTCCAGCTCCTACTCAGTTCAAGACCCCGTGGAAGAGGCAGAAATTGATTGCCACAGCATCAGAAATTGCTAGATAAACAAAGCACCCTGGGTTCTTCACCCTCTCCTTCCACATTGTCTTATTTACTCATTGTTGGGACAAATACCCAACATTCAAAATGAAGGAAAGAAAGGCTTATTTAGCTCACAGTTTGTGGAGGTTTCAGTCCATATTCTGCTGATCCAAGACTGAGTGGAACAGGGCAGAGAGCATACAGTTCATGGCGGCAGAACAGCAACAGAATGGTGACAGAGGCAGCCAACCAAACAGGGCAGCAAAGCAACAGTGCTAGTCTGTCTCTCCGTCTCTCTTTATATTACATTCAGGCTCTCTATCTCAGCCTATCCGCCTTAGGCCACACCCATAATTCCAGAAGTACTCAGACCATAATCTTATCAGTATTAAAACACATAATCTCAGTGACTCATGAGTTAAGTCTCAATCTATAGAAGTCCCCGCCCCATGACTGCATGAGGCTTTGCGGGGACAACTAGACATAAACCATAGCACACTTGAGACAGATCTCTATCTAGGTGGCTCCTTTCTAGATTCCTCGACTTTTCTGCTCTTAAATTGTGTCTCTTCTCTGAGAGGTTCAGCTGCCTGCCTGAAATGTATCTCAGGCTGAGATTCGGGATGGGGTTGCTGACCAGCTGACCTGCAGGAAGCTGTCTCTTTCCCTATGGGTGCAACCACATCGGCAGCTGTCCTGAGGCACTGCAGACCTGGAGACACCCTAGCTGTCACATCTGGGGGTCATTCTCCCAACAGATGGTCCTTTGGGAAGAAGAAGGCAGTCCCAGAAGTTAACAGGCTAGAATGTGCATATTTAGCTTTTTCTAGAAATGAATATGAGCCAGTAGAAGCTAGAGTGATGCCAGGTGGTTCTTTTCTTTATTTTTTTTTATTTTTATTTTTTAATATTATGGCTGGCTCAGCCTGCCCTGGGGGTGGGATGGGGCTAGCACAGCATGTGGTACCAGGGATCAAACTGCAGTCCCTGAGGTTGCCTAAAGCAAGCACTTTAGACTGCTGAGCCATTTCACTGGTCCAGAATGGCAGGTGGTTCTAAGCAAAATAATTTTTCACTGTTAGCAAGCAAGGCAAGGGTGACCGTGAACCAAAGCTCGAGGCTTGGCCGTCTGGCCTTCCAAACAGGCTTTCTGCCTACAAGCATCCCTCCCTTCCCCCATGCCACCCTCCTCCTGTGAGGTGCCCACTGCCCATCATCACTGCCTCCTTTTGCCCAGCATGTTCCACAGCTAGGGCTTTTCGCCAAGTTCAGAGGACTAACCCTGTCATGGCAGGCGACTTCTATGTCTTGATTTGCGGCAAAACCTTGCTCAGCATCACTAAAGTTCCAGTCTCCTCCTCTAGGACACCTGATAGGGGCTTGCATTTTCTATTTTGTGTGTGGACAGAGATTGTCCTGTGACTTCTACCCATTTGCTGTGGCTTGTGTAACTAAGTCCTTATCTACTTAAAGTTATACAGAAATTATAGTACAGGCAATAGCAAACTTGGCAGAAAAGCAAAGAAGTGGGGCATGATTGGAGGAGGTGGGCCACTGGGGTATGGCTGGAGGGCACATGCTGGACCCTTGCTTCTTTCTCTTTCTGTCCCTCCTTCCTGCTCACTCTTCCCCTTCTCTTTCTCTTTCTCTGCCTCCTTCGCTCCTTATCTCCCTTCCTCCTTCCCTTCCCCTCTCCTTCTCTTTCTTTCTCCCTCCGCTTCCCTCTTTCCCTTCCTCTCTCCTTCCCTCCCTCCTTCCCCCGTCCCCTCCCTCCCTCCTTTCCCCTTCCCTCCCACTCCCTCCCTCCCTCCCTCTCTCTCTCTCCCTTGCTCTTCCTGGTCACCATGGCACTTTTCTCTGCCCTGTTCCTCTGCCTCGATATTTGTGCCTTGGATCTGCTGACCGTGGACTGAATCCTCTGAAGCCATGAACCAAACAAACCTTTCTTCCTTTAAGCTGTGGGTGTCAAGAGTGTTTTGTTCTAGTAGTGGGAAAGCTGACAATATAGTGTGCAGTGTGTGTGTGTGTGTGTGTGTGTGTGTATGTGTGTGTGTCCATGCATGCATGTGTGCATAATCTTTAGTGCTTTCTACATTTAAGATATCTTCTGTGAGCAAAGATGATTTTGTTCTGTTCCACTTTAGGTGCCTTTATTTACCTTTGAAATTGCTCTGGCTATGACTTCTACTACTGTGTTGAATGAAAGTGGCAAAAGTGGGCATTTTGCTCTTGTTCCTAATCTGGGAGGGGATATCTTTCAGTATTTTGCCACTCATTATGTTGCTTTTGGCTTTAGTATATAAGTGTTATTATATTGGGATAGTTTCCTTCCTACTGCAAGTTTGTTGAAAGTTTTTATTTTAACCACAGCAGCATGTTCAGTCATATCTGGTTCTTTTTCTGGTCAAGCGAGGTGATCCCCTTCACTCTGATAATGTAGCACACTGCATCAATTAGATTTTGTGAGCTGACCCATCCTGCATTCCAGAACCCCCCATTGAGTCTCTTGGTCTAAGAGACAGGGTTTAATAATCACTTCAGGCTGGCCTTGAACTCAGGGTGCTCCTCCTGCTTAGCTCCCCTACTGGCATGTGTCACCATGCCCAGCTGGTATCTAACATTGTAAATGTGCTATCGAATTCTGTCTGCCAGCATTTTGTTGAGTTTTGCTGCAGTGACAGTTATCCAGGATGTTTGGCTATAGTGTTTTTTCTTATGCTGGTACGTCTGGCTTTCACATCATATTTCCCTTATAGAATGGGATTGGAGTGTTCTCTTTAGTTGTTTTTGAAGAGTGTGAGGATGATCAGTGTTAATTGTTCTTTAAACTCTTGGTGGAACGCCTTCATGCAAGTGCCTGGTGCTGGTCCTTTCTTTGTTGTGAGATTTCTGATACTGATTCAATTAGACCCCTTTCAGAGTATTATGACTTAAACATACAAAAAGATTTTTCTTTCGGAGACCTCCTCCATCACTTTGGAATGTGGTAGGCCTTTTGTAACCTTGTTATTTTTCTCAGATTTTTTTTTTTTACAGCATCCCTTTGGGATAATACACCTTGGTTATTTTGTTGTTATAGTTTGTTTTCTTCTCAAACAGAAAAAATAAAAAGCAAGTAAAACCAGAGGCTGATCTCAGCCTTACCCATGTTGGCACACATGGTTTGGGATTTTCTAGATGCCCAGTCCACAGTCAGGAGATGAAGATTCGCTGCCACCTCAGCTGTGTAATCGGCTGTTCCGCTGCTCTTCTGCCTGTGCTGAGTGGAGCAGCTATTCAGGACTGTGGTCGCCCCATGCCTGTTTCTGTGCACTGCTGGGCTCAGAAAGTGGGGCCTCCCATAGGCTAGGCAAGTGCTCACCCCTGAATCCACCTCGGGCCTCCATCTCTCATATGTTTTCCTGAGCTTTTTCTTTTTCTTTGTAGGGCTGGGGATTGAACCCAGGGCCTTACACATGCAAGGCAAGTGCTTCACTCCTGAGCTTCAGCCCCAACTTTTTCTGAGCCTTTTGAGAGTAAGTTGCTTATATTATAGCCCTTTCTCCCTGTACACTTGAGTTTGCACTTCCCAAGACTGGACCTTGCTATGTATTTCATGCTGGCCTTGAACTCAATAGGTATTCAAGGCTGGCATTAAACTCATGGTGAATCCTCCTGCTTCAGCTTCCCAAGTGCTGATATTACAAGCCTATGCTATCCTACCTAGCTGTGGGATTGACATTATCAAACATGGTCCTCCCTACTTTTAGAGAGCCCTTTTCATTTTTGTTTGCTGTTCTCTTAGATTAGTACAAGGTAATCCATCCTTGTGTCTTCCTCAGGGTGCTGCATTTGAAGGCATGCAATACCCTCAGCCTTTTATGTGATAGTCCAGATGTAGGCCCGAGTCAAAGTTAGGGAGCAAGAGAATTTTCTTTGGGTAACCCTAATCTCCCTTGGCATATTTCTCTCCTACTTAAGCAGTGCTAATGCAGACCTCCTGTATGAGAAGATTCTGTAACCTGTTCACCCAGAATAGGAATAGGACAGTTCAGAACATGACCCTGTCCTTGTGTCCTTCCTAAATTGGCTCTGTCCCGAGCCTGTACACAGTATTTACAGGGTTATTTTGTTCCCAGTGCCAGGAACCACCCCCACCTGACTGACACACAATGGGGATTTGCTGGAAGGATGCTCAGGAGTACAAACACCAGGCTCTGGGAAGTCAGAGCAAAGGGCAGGCCCAGCAATGGCTCCAGGAAGTCGTATAGGGCCTGCTTTCTAGAAGGGTCAGCTCTAGCAGCTCCGTTCTAGGGGCTCCAGTCTGGAGGAGGGGCACAGGTATGGCAGGAGGCAAGGTGGAAGACACAACAGATACACAGTGCCCTCCCTTGCCTTTTTGTTGGCCTCTTGAATCCAGCTTCTTTCATCCCACAGAAAAACATGGCTTGTGCTTTGCTGATCCACATGGCTGTGTTGTTCATGGGGCCTGCCCTGTCCTTGCTATGCTGCATGCCGCAGTGCAGCAGCCATGCTGGTGGCTCAGAGGCAGTAAGGCTTGCCAGAAGCCCTGGCCCATTTGGAGGGGATATGTTTCAAGGCCCTTGTCCATGCTGAACCCTCGGGTGGCACTGAGCCTGATGTACACACTGCAGTGCTGCAGCGGGCAATCTGATAACCTCAGTGGCTACTAAGTGACCCCAGGATACTGAACATGGACCAATCTGGTGGACGATTCATGCTCCAGATGGAATGGAGCTGGGCAGAGCAGCGTTTCAGCATGCTAATTATGATGGTCCATGGTTTAACACTCTGGAATTATCTTTGGAATTTTCCATTTAACATCTGCAGACGATGATTGACCAAAGTCAGCAGAAGCCATGGCAAGTAAGACTGCAGATAACAGGGAATGATGCTGTGTGAGGGTGCTCATCTGTGGTCTGCTAGTAATTTAGAACTTATCCCGGTACCAACAGGTAGGTGAGTCTGTCAGAAATGAGAGATTAGGAGAGAACCAGGGGCTGGGGAGATAGCTCTGTGGCACAAGTGCCTGCCTGGCAAGTGCAAGGTCCTGAGTTTGATCCCTGTTTCTGAAACAAAACAAAACAAAACAAGACAAAACAAAAAACAAAAAACACAAAACAAAACAGAACCAAAGGAATGAGCTGGAGAGTCAGAAAGTGCAGGGAAGCAGAGGTTAAGACACAGGAAAGCAGCAGGCAGGGGAATGGAAGGAGACCCCATGCATACTGGATACAGGCCTTATAGCTGCTCAGGTGGACTCTGCCCTGGGGCTCATCCTGGCAGACAGGCCCCATGGTAGCCCCTGCTCGTGGCCTTCTCAGGATTCTGTTGCTCATGTGCCGTGACTGTGAACCATCACTTTCTTCATCCTGTCAGAATGTGTTTCTATCCTGGCCACCAGAAGCTCTACCCTGGGCCCTGTTTCTCAGCCCTCACCGAATCCAAGCCCTTTACTCTGATTGGCAGGGCCCTGCCTCATGGTTGGCTGCAGCAGTGGACATGCCTGGGCTAGCAGGCGGTGGCACTTCAGCCCCAGTGCTAACCTTGGGAGGCCATTGCCCTCTGCCTCCTGCACTTGTGGCACCACCCTAGCTGAGCTGGCACAAGTCTTTGGAGTGGGGCCACATCCCCACACTCTACCTGCGCCCCCCGCTGGCTGCTGCAGATGTGCCCAGCTGGGATCAGCTGGGCCTCAGGTTCCCCTCAGATAACTCACATGGCCCGGAAATTAAATGGTGCTTCTTGGTCACTGAGTTTGGGGTATTTAGTTACATCATGTATTTGGTAACAGATATATGGTACAAGATCTAATTGTGCCAAGGGCCTAAGAAATCTACCTTTCTCCTAGTTATCATTTATTTGACTCCTGTTGTATTTTTTTTTTCTCATTTTATTTTATTCCTGTTGTATTTTTGGAGTTGAAACTATAGCAGTAAAAATCCCCCAAAGCAAAACCCAGGAGGGTAGGGGAGTGGGGAGGAAAAAAGAATCATACAGGTACAAAGTTTCCGATGAATGTGATCACTATGTATCTAAAATGTACCAATAAAATCTGATTTATTGGTACAGAACCTACTTCTGGTGGAGGAAGACAGGTGAGTTTGTAAACAAACAGACAAATGAAGTTCCTCAGCTAGTGCTACGCTGCCCCAAAGTGAGTGCTGAGTGAGCCCAGGCTGCTTCATATACCAGCCCCAGCAATGCACGCTTTGTTTTTGTGTTTTTGAGACAGGGTCTTGCTATGCAGTTCAGGCTTTTGTAGCCTAGGCTGGTCTTGAACTTGCACTGATCCTTCTGCTTCACCCTCCCAAGTGCTGGGATTACAGGGGTGAGCCACCATGCCCAGCTAATGCACATGTTTAAGTGACCTAAAATGAAGTAAAATTTACAATTTAGTCACTCAGCAGCACTAGCCATGTTTCCAGTGTTCTGTACCCACAGATAGACACAGAACATTCTGCGTGCTACTCAGTGTTATGTGGACAGAGTTGGATTAGACACTAGCGAGGGCCTGGGAGGTGGGTGTCGTGGTCAGGATGGTTTCTTTTTCTTTCTTTTTTTTTTTATTTGATTATTTATTTATTTACTTATTTGGTACAGGGTCTCACTCTGCAGCTTGGACTCATAGCAATCTTCCTGTCTCAGCTTCCCCAGCTCTGGGATTATGGGTGTACACCACCATGCTGGTTTTTGGTGGCATGTGGAGCATGTCCATGGTTCTGGGGCTCGCACAACATGTGATAATGGGACCTTGCACTCAACAGTGCTTAGATTGCTGAGCTCTCTTCCCAGCCTGATCAGAGATGGTTTCTAAGGAGGTGGAGTTTGAACTGAGGTCTGGTGAAGGAATCAGTCATGGCGACACTGTGCACAAGCTGCTGCTTGCAGAGGCTCTGATAGGAATGCAGAGGACTTGTGGTTGTGTGCTTTGCTCCTTGTCTCAAAACTTAACTCATTCCAAAAAGAAAAATAGTCATTATGTGGATCTCAGCAAGCTTAGGTAAACAACAGAAAGCAAAGCTTTGAGGTGCCATAACCCGCTCCTGAGGAGCATTGCTGTTTGAGTTTTGCGTACATCTCTCCAGTCTTCTATGCACATATGTGTGTGACTGTATTTACTCACTGACACAAAGGTGACCATACTAAGCCTACTGTACTGGATCTGTAGTTGGATTTCACCCAAGACTGTGCCACACGCAAGTGGTGGCACTGTTAGCTTACTCAGTCCTGTGGGTGTCACTATGGGTGTTCCTACCAAAGAAGTCAGTTCTGATGTTTTCTGTCCTATAGGAAAGGCACAGCCACCTCTCCTTCCTTCCCCTTCTCTCTTTCCACTGGATTCCTAAAAAGGACCCTCTCTGAGGTGCTCAGTCCCTTGAGCAACCCACTGTGTTACAAGGACAGTGGACAGAAGACCTGCACTACAGGAGTCCTTGTGCAAGGTGGCCTCCCTACTCAGCTCACCCACTGTCTCTTCCAGAGTCTCCCCTCTGTCCTTGTGGACATATCTGGGTCTGCCCTGACTTAACCTTTGGTGACCTCAGAGAGTCTTGGCCTCTACTTTCATGTTGTCCACCACTGGATGCTTGCGTAGAAGATCTGGCTTCCTTCCCCATATCTGGTCATCTCACTTCCCATGAGGTGGAGTCAGAGTATCAGTAGTTTTTTTTAAATGATCTCAGCTCTTCAGTGATGTTATGGTATGTATCTAGTTGTGCCCCCAAAGCCTCCTATAGTCATGGGGTGAGCTTCTAGAGTTTGTGACAAATTCATAATCCAGTGCTGGGATGATGGGTGTGAGCACCACACCCAGCTGGATAGCCTGCATGCAGTATAAGGGAGGGAGGGAGAGTGAGGCCTGCTCTCTGCTGCTGCTGCCCCTGCTCCTCCTGTTTTGCTTTTGCTGTTTTCTACCACCATGAACAGCCTGCCCTCTGCCAGGCCACCTTACCATGGAGCCAGCTGAGTATGGACTGCAACCACAAACTGTGAGCCAAATAAACCTCCTTCTGTAATGTTGGAGGACAGGTTTTTTTTTTTTTTTTTCTTTTTTGTCCCAGCAACAAGAGAAAATAACCAAGACAAGTGAACTCTTACCAGATTCACTTCTTGGATTAATTCTGCCACTGTTGTCAACCACCACCTGCAACATGGGCTGGATCACATCTCACCCCTCTCAGAGGACAGCAATAAGACAAAGCTGACTCTTGGGGTGTCCTTGCTCCCTCTGCATGGCCTAGAGCTCAGCCTCCTCAACATGCCCTGGCCTGGGGCCACCTCCCCTGGGTGCTTCCTACTGCAATCTTACCAGCCTTCCTGGGTTTTCAAACTTTGCTCCACCTCCAGGGTCTCTCCTGGTTCTTCCTGTTGGAGTCACTCCCCCTCTTGGTTGCCAGGACAGTGTCTCAGCACCTCCAGGAGGCATTTCCTTGTCCTCTCCTATGTTCTTTGGGACTGTTCACTTTTACTCTGTTTTTTTTTTAACCCCCACAGTCTGATAGGATGGCCACTTAGCCCAGTTCTGAGAGCCAATTTGTGACCCACCCTGGGGAAGTGATCATAGTCCCATCCACAGTTATACCACCTACAAGGCAGCCATGGGCATTATGGCTTCTGCAAAGGATGCTGGAAGAATGGGAGGAAGTGAGCAGTTTTGCTTGAACGTCCATGACCCTGTGATTGCCCTGCAGGCAGGAGTCATGGACCATTTGTCATGCTGCCTGCACTTCTGCTCCAACCTAGGGCAGTGCTCAAGCGCTGATTGCAGGCCTGGACTCAGAGCTCGTGGGGTGCGCTTGCCCGTGAGCCCTTTCTGGGCTCCTCAGGCCCTGAGACACTCAGCAAGTGCTTCTCCATTGCCCTGCAACGTGGAACGCACCTCCTTTATTCTCACAGATCAGGATGCCATGGCCAGGTGCTAGACCTTGCTGGTTTCTCTGGATCTTGGAGGAGCAAGGCTAAGTGTCAGGAAGGCAATAAGGGCCCTATGCCAAACATGTTTCCACTGGGATGCTTAGCATCTGCTGTTATTCCCTCTGTGCACGTGCCTGACACCTCGTTCTTGTGCTCAGCACCTTCTGCCCAGTACCACGCGATGTTGATCTTGCCCCAGAGATGTCTTTTCTCCTTCCTCTTCTACCTTCATCCTCTCTTCTCTGTTCTCTCTCTTCCTCATCTCTTTTATAATGCAGAACTTCTAAAGGCCACCTTGAGACAACCTATACAGTTCCTAGAATAATTAATGTTCATGAGCATTACTGGAAAGGCCTTTTATCAATAGCTGGCTATGCTCAGAAGATGTAACCTCACTTTGGACCCTGACTTTGGAGTGTTCTCCCAGCTGTGCTCTGCAGCCAGGCCTGGTGGGCTGAGAAGGCACACAATGTGCTGCCACTTGGTGCTCTGTAGGCTGTGCCCTCCCTGGCAGGGCCACCTGGCATGGAGCCAAGCAAGTGAGGCTATTTTGGACTCTTGCTCTGATGTGCCCCTCTGGGTGCTGCTGAAGACTATCAAGTATTCAGCCCCTATGACCTTGTGCAGTCTGGTGTGTTGAAAACTTGCCATCACTAATCCATGTGAAGTGGACTCTTCAGGCCCTGACTAAGCTTGTATCATGTGACGATGACTGTGACCCTCAGATGTGGACCCCCTTTACAAAGAGGTGGGGAGAACGACTCACAGAAAGAAAATGGAGGTCACCAACAGCTGCAGTGGAATAAGCTGGTCCACTTCAGCCCTGGACACACCTGCCTGGAGCTCCTGGAGACTGATTCCAAGGTGCTACCAGGGCTGAATCTTCCCAGGGGAGGCCCATGGCCATCTCTTCTTGAGATTCAGCTCTGCATCTTCCCTCAGTGCCTCTTTGTTGTAGGACCTGAATTTTCCCTTTATGTAGGGAGCCAAACTCTGACCTTAGTTTATCTTGATTACCTCTGTAAAGACCTCATACTCAGATGAAGTCACTTTCTGAGTGAGCGAGTGTGTGTGTGTGTGTGTGTGTGTGTGTGTGCGCGCGCGTGTGTGCGTGTGTGTGTGCATGCGTGCACACTGTTATATGTCTTTTTAAGGGATTACCCAATTTGACTCATAATAGCAGAGGAGGTCACTTGCTTCTAGGTGCATAGGAGTGCACCAGTCCTGATCTGGGCTTTTTGCTTCAAGAGCCTGAGCCTTCCCTCCATGCCAAGGGGCCCTCATGTGAGGTTTACCCAAGGGAGACCCCTATGGCATCAAGGCAGTTGAGGTGGATTCTTTCAGGGGCTGAAATTCTTTGAGTCATGTTCTATCTAGGGCAGAGCCCAGATAGCTCAGTTAGGAGAGCATTAGACTGAAAGTTTATCTAAATTGTGTGGTTTGGAGAAGACCTAGACATATGAAATAAAGGGGAAGTGGGAGTGGGGATTGCCAGGGAGTCCAAAGGTGGGGGAGAAGCAGGTGGACAATATAGGTTACTCCCTGACACTCCAGTGCTAGAGTCCTGGAAAAGGTCAAAGCCCTGAGTCTGGGCAGCTGAGAAGTTTCACAGAGGTGAGAAACTCGGAGGCAGACCAAACTTCGTATGGGTAATGCCAGCTGGGGAGGGGTGGAACGTGAATCATTCTCTAGCTGTCCACACTGGTGGCTAGCCTGGAGCACCTCCCACCCACCCTGGTACAGGTTCCTGCCTGCTCCCTGTGTCTCCCACCAGCTGGCAGGCAGGGCCCTATGAGCAGAAGGGGTAACTGGCTGCAGAGTCTGGTGCCCAGTTAGGAGGGCAGCGCTGTGGGGCCGGCAGTGCTCGGGGCAACATCTGGTGAAGCCTTGGGCTCTGCTCCACCCTTTCTGGGAAAGCAGTGCTGTTCTGTCACACTGCCACACCCAGCAGGCAAGGACAGGTATCGATGAGGCCTAGAAAACAGACCGACAAGACCATGGCAGGTGAACTCCATTTACTGATCAAAGCCCTGAATCCAAAGGTGAGGACTAGCAAGCAGTCACACAGAGCCTAGAGAACAGTTGCTGGGTTAGATTTTTCCTCCTTTTCAAGATTCCCAGGACAAAGGCCATCAGGTACCCTGGGGGTCTAGACCTTGGGCTCCGTTCTGGTTGCCACCTCCAGCACAGCTGGAAAGGACAAGGCACCAAGCAGAAGCCACCCAGCTACACCTCTAGTATGTGGAGTCCTGAATTCCTTGCCGCCAGACCCCAAGTCTCTTCCCCATGACCCCCAGGGTTGACCACAGGGCTGGGGTACAAATCCTTAGAGCAAGGCCCTGCAGCAGAGGCAGGGCAGGTGGATCTTCGATGTGAGGGCTGGTGTGCTGGCAGCCAGGCAGGTTTGAGAGGGACTTCCATGTGCCGAGGCCTGGCCTGGCTTGATGGGGCAGAGCCATTCATCAAAGCCAAGAGTTAAGAGAGGTCTTACATGCAGCCCAAATATCGTGTCAATACTTTCCCTTAGTTGTTGTGGGCTGACCAGGTCTGCAATCTCCCAAGTGAGTGGCAGGCACAGGATTAACTAGATGAGACAAAATGAAATTATTTCAGGGCCCCAGAAGGATCAAAAACCCTCTCACAGAATTTGAGATTTTCCAGGATTTTAGATCATAAATTTGTCTGGGTAGTCCATATTTATTATGCTATCAAACAAAGGAGGGGAAGACTGAAGAAAATGTAGGAGCTGGGCAGGACCCAGGAGTCCCTCCCAGGCTTCTCCAAATCATACGTTATGTTAATGGAGGGGAGCTGTGTCACCTCCAGGAAGGCCTTCAACGGAGAGATGCCTGCAGCTGCAGCCTTTATCTTGGCCACTCAGGCTGGAGCCAGGTGTCCTCAGCTGCAGCCTCATCTTGTCCCTTGGAGGCCTCATGGCTTCGCCCGTTACAGGCCTCAGTTGGACCAGTGACCCATGCGTGAACATGGAAAGCCAGCTGCATTGCCTGAGCCTGCTCAGAGCTGCTTCCTAGTGGTTTCTATCCCCAAAGAATTTCAAAATCAGGATTAAAAATTCTCCTAGATGATAGGTTCCAGCCCAAGTACAAACTACCACATTATCCTGGTCCTGCTTCAGCATGGCTGAATCCCCCAAACAACAGCTTGTCTACCTAATGACCACTTCCTCCTCCTTCCCCACCTCATTCCTGGATACCTTTCCTGCGCACACAAGGGAGCCTCCAATCGGCTCCTTTCGTGTCTCTAAGCCTGCCTCTCAAATTCTTCCTCACGCAAAAATACATAAAATCTCAGCCCTCCCCCTTTGTCTCAGGCCAGAGGACCCCTCCTATCTCCCTTAGATCCTCTCTGCATTCTGAGTTAGTAAAGCATGCCCCCTTCCTTTACTTCTACTTCTCTGCCAACTAGGAAAAATCTAACACAAAGTCTACCTTGCGGCACAGAAAAGTCACTCCTAAAGCACAGATTACAAACACAGTGTAGTGTTGGCTCTGGTGCCACAGGCACTCCTAGAGTGTTGGGAGCCACAGGAAGACAGGAATTTGATCAAGTGTTTGTAGGTGGGACTGGGCCTCTTTGTCTGGAGCAGAAAGCTACCTCAGTGCTGAGAAAAATATCCTGTTGAGAAAAGCATCCTGTCTGGTTCAGGCCAGCTATTGGTTGCTGGGTAGCTTTGTGTCATTGGATGCAAACTTTGTAGAAGTATAAATAAAGGGTTGTTTCTGTGTGTGTTGAGTTAGTCTTGCCCATCAGGCAGACTGACGACCACCTAGCCCAGCTTTTCATCTTCTTTTCTATCTTTCTTATTCCTACTGCTGTCTCCCTGGGGTTGAATTGTTCACAGTAAGATCAATGGATCCTTACATTTATGGATCCCTACACTAGAGCTCAGAATCTATAGCTACCGTAGTGCCCATCTTCCCCTCTCAGAACTATCTTTTCCTTGCCAACACCTCTGTGCTCAGCAGTGATAACTGCCCACTACAGACCCATCACTGGGTCTTCCCTACCAACATCTGTGGGGACCTGGCTGCCACTGTTAGGGTGCAGTCCATGTTCTGCTGTGGCTCCCACCCACCCTTCTGCTTGTCACTTACCCCTGGCCCTTGGACCCCAAAGAAGCCCTTCTTCCCTGCATTCCCATCAGTGTTGTCCTCTCATAGCAATGACAGCTTGGTTCACAAACATTCCTCTTGCGGGTCCCCTTAGAGGCCAGACAGAGGAGGAATAGTGATTCACATGTGCACAGGTGTGCATGACAGGTGACAGTCTCTAGGACAGCTGGAACAAGATCCCCTCCCCCTTGTCTTCTGACAGTGTCAGGAGGTGGGACTTGGGTCCCTTTCCCTTGAAACGCACCAGGCCTGGAACTAGAACAGATGTAGCCCTGTGTAACTGCTGGATCTGGCCACAAAAGGTCACACAGTTTCTACCAGCCTCTCTCAAGATTTAGGGCTCCATAGCCCAGTCCCTGTGCTAGGAGGAAGCCCACTCAGCACACAGAGGCCATGTGTGTGCACGTGTGCATGTGCTTGGCTAGCACCCCAGCTGAGATCCCTGGCACCAGCAGTACCAGGCCACCTGTGCCCTGAGCAAGGCTTCAGGTGTGTCTGTCCCTGTGATGTGATCGAGGTGGGGAGTGACTGCTGTAAAATACTTATTGCTGTTAGGTCATTTTATTTGGGACATGAGGCCAGCAAATGAGCTGGTTGACTCTGTAGCTGTCTGCACGTAGCAGGCCTTGACATGGACAGGAAATGCTGTGCATTGGATGCACAATTACATCTGTCCCATTTAATTATCAGCAGTCTCCTGGGATGGGTAGGTGTAGGCTGCTTTGAAGTACAGAACATCCCTGGATCTGAGGCCTCACAGACAATGGGGTGCTCATTAATCAAGCAGATATTATTAGGCATGTTTACCTGAGAGGAACAATCTGTAAAATAATAAACCTATGCTTATACCTTTCTCCCTTTGCAGATTGAATTTTTTTTATTATTTTCATCCCAACACTGATCAGAAAAGCTCAGGGTCTAAATATTGAAATGGTTTATTTCCAAAAGCTGCTAAGATGTACTGGCAAAGGTATTCCCACAGTTTGATTGTATGTCAAGACTCAAGCTTCAGGGAGAAGTTCAAAGATGCAGGTCTTCCTGGTCAAGAAGGATGCTATAGTGCTTGGGTCACACAGCAGGCTGAGTTGGACACCTTCTCTAGAGCAACCCTGGAGGTAGTAGTTATTGATCTCATTCTGTGAGGCATTCCTACCCATCTTAGGGTGGGCGCAGGTCTTTACATTTGGAATGACCCTGGCAGGAAAAGAATTTCAAGGATGAGCACAATAGGAGCCCGCAGCCTTGGGTGGGGCTGTGTTGGGGCAGCTTGCTTGCTTTTAGTAAGCATACTTTTGAGTGGGTGAAGGATGAAGGTGGAGGCTGAGCCCACCGCTTTGGGGTGCCAAGTCCAAAGTCTTCCTGTTGCTTGACTGCCTACTAATGGAGGAGGACAGCCCAGCTGCTGAGGTCACTACAGATGCCTTCCTTTCCATAGGCTAGAATGGAGTGCTGGCCTGTGAGGTGGCTTTCTGCTGGGCTGCTCCAGTGGGGACTCTACTCCCTGCCCCACTGCTAACCTAATGCAAAACTGTTGTTCTTGTCGTTTTGCTTTCAGAGAGGGGCAAAGGGTCTTCCCTTGGGCCCCTAGTTCCCCCACCCCTTGAAAGCACGTAGGGAGGGCAGGGAAACACAGTGGTTCTGCTATTGACAGGTGACCATTTTAAGTCTGGCCTGGCCCAGGCTGACCAGTCTGTTCCTGCTGCCCATGCTCTGAGGGTGCGAGCCACCCCCTTTACACCCTTCTTTCTCCTGCTGCTCCATCATCCGACCCATGCCTCAAACACTTCCATTAAAACAAGTCTTTTTGTTGTGGAACATTGCCCCTTAACGGCCCCTCCCTTGCCAGCACCCAGCAGAGAAGGAAGAGAAAACAATCGTATTTCATTTTCACACTGTCAGGGACAGCCCTGGGATCAAAGTGCCAGGTGATTGCAAGGCCCGAGGTCTACTGAACAGCTTTTACTTTTTCTGTTTGTAGTAGGGATTGAGTCTAGGGCCTTTGCAGTGAGCTATCTCCCCAGCCTTTTAAGAAACTGTTTTCAGTTTTTTCAACAGGTTTTGCTAAATTGCCCAGGTGGGACTTAAACTTGTGATCCTCCTACCTCAGCTTCCCAGTGTGCTGGGACTACAGGTGTGTCCCACCACACCAGGCTTGTCAAGACACCTGCACCTTCAGCTCTATCCAGCACTAGGTTTGGGTCTTTTTTTTTTTTTTTTTTTTTTTGTTACACTCACACCTAAGTACCTGGGTGTCACTGCCCTGTGATAGCCCTGGCACTTGGTGAGAATTGACAGAGACACACCCCTGTGAGCCTTCACCACATTCCATGTGATGAACAGAGTTTCCCAGAGTTCTCTGGAGTCCTCCTCTGTGCTTCTTGAGATCCCACCAGCAGACAGCCACACTCTGCTTTCTGCTTCAGTATATGATAAAGGGATTCCCGAGTTTGGCACACGATAGCCATGCAGCATGTGCTGGTGCCCTTACCTGTTTTCACCCAGCACTGCTGAGCCTCACCTGAGTCAAAGCAGGCATCCACCATCACCCCAAGATTCTGGGACACATCCTACCCTATGATGATGCAGCAGACTTCCAAATGTGCTCCTGCATCCCGTTTGTCCTAATTTGTTTTGGAACCTCTGTGTCTGCTGCATGAGGACTCTCACCCTCATTTTCTTTCTGCCACTGCCATCCTCCCTCTTGTCTTTTCCCTTTGTAATGTGCTTGTCTGGTTTTAATATCTGAGTAATGCTGGTCTCAGATAAATTGGGAAATATGTACCCTTTCAACTTCCTGGAGGAGGTTTCACAGATTTGGCATTATTTCCTCTGTAAATTCATTCTGTGAACATGTCTGAGCTTGGAGTTCTCTCTGAGAGAAAATCCTTTAACCATAATGCTATTTCTGTAACATATAAAGGTAATAAATAAGAAACAGATAAACAGATGGTGACACTGTTTGACCGAACTGTTTCTTTCTGAGATAACTTCGATAGTCTGTGTCACCTGAGGGGATTTCTGCCTTTAATTTAAATCGTCTGGTGTATAGGCATGGAGTTAGTTCTAACATTACCCTATTAGCCTTTCATCCTTTCACCACTAGCAAAACTTGCTCAAGGAGTCCTGATTTTTGTAGTCTCTTCCCTCCCTCCCTCTTTCCCTCCTTCTCTCCTTCCCTCCCTCCCCTTCCTCTCTCTTCTCCCTCCCTCTCTCTAGCTCTCTTTCCTTTCTTCCCTCCCTCCTTCCCTTTCTTCTTTACTGATTAGCCTGGCTTGTGATTTTGTTGATCATCTCAAAGAATCTCTTTTTATTTGTTTGTTTTGTTGCCTTTATTGTTTTTCTGTTTTCTAGTTCATGGATTTTCGCTGTGAGCGTTTGCTCTTCCTGTCTTCTAGGTTTCTGAAAGCTGCTGCTGAGGTTGCCTATTGAGATCACTCTTCTTTTCTAGTACAGATGCCTAGTGGTGTACATTTCCCCCAAGTCATGCCTTAATCGTAGGTTAAAGGGCTGCACAGTCAGATGCCTCTGACAAGATGGTTCACACTACAGCAAAGAATTGCTCGTGGCTCAGGGTGCTGGAAGAGTAAGAACAAGATTTCTTTCTGGCGTGTAGCCAGCCCTCTTCTCAGTGTCCCTGCGGCTTTCCTCTGTGCTTGGAGTCACCTTTTCCCACAGGTTTCCCACAGGTCTCTCCTGTTCCCCTCCTGTTATAAAGTCCTCAGCCCTCCCTCCCTCCCTGTCCCACCCCCCCCCACCCATTAATCCACACACACTCACTAAAAACCCTGGCTCTAAATGCAGTCCTATTGAGGTCTTGACGTCAGCATGTGGGCTTTGGGGTACATGATCCAGTCCACAGCAAGAGGCATCTTCTGAATTTGGGTATTCCATGCTTTCCTTTTCCTTTCATTCAAGCAATGTTCTGATATTCCTTTTGATTTATTTAATCTGTGGGTCATTTGACAGTGTGTTATTTGTTTCCAAATAATTGGAGAATTTGAAGATACATTTTCTTTTATTGCCTTGTCATTTAATCCTATCACAGCCAAAATACTTCACATTACCCAGCTCTGATTTTCTGACCCAGAATATGATGCATCTTGGTAAGCATCCCGTATGTTCTCGAAGGGGTGTGTGTACTTCACTGCTGCTGGGTAGAGGGTTTAATAATGGTCAATTAAGCCAAGTAGGTCAGTGGTGGTGCTCACGTCTGCTGTATCTTTGTGGATTTCCCATCTGCTTTTCTATGAATTATTGAAAGCTTTCTGAAATCTGTACTGTAATTGTGGATTTCTCTATTTCTTCTTGCAGGTTTATTGGTCCTTGTTTTATGTATTTTGAAGTTCTGTTGTTGCATGTGTAAGTTAAATCCCTTTGATGAATGAAGTCCTTTAGTATTATTATTTTTTAAGTTTTTATTTTATTTTCTTGTTTCAGAACTTTTGTTTATTTATTTACTTATTTATTTTTATGGCTGGCTCAGCCTGCCTCAAGGGTAGGGCTGGCGCAGCATGTGGTACTGGGGATTGAACCACGGTCCCTACAGCTGCCTAAGTTTTCCTAAGCAGGCGCTTTAGACCACTGAGCCATCCTGCCGGGCCCAAAGTCCTTTATTATTAAGAGGCTGTCTTCCTTGACCCTGAATATATTCTCTGACCTGAAATCTACTTTATGTGAGATCAATAGAGCCACATCAGCTGTCTTTTGACTAATGCTAGCATAGTATGTTTTTTTCTGTCTTTGACTTGTTTTTCAAATTTTCTTTTTCATTTTAACAGTATACAAAGGTTGAGCTGGTTGTGACCACTCTCATTTTCCGTCTTGGCCCATGTGTGTGTGTGTGTGCACGCGTGTGTGTACACAGTGTTAGGAATCCTGTGGGGAGTTGTGCAATGCCCCCTGGTCTTCCTGCCCCCCAGCCCTTGGTCCTCTCCCCGTCTTGTCTTTCCTTCATATCTGCGTGTGTAACATCTTGTTCCTTTCATGCAGCCGGCCAGGTGCAGAACGAGTCTCCCCTGTTGCCCCTGCTTCATGCTGTCCCTCTGCTCTGCTCCATCTCTTGATCTACTTCCTCTGCAAAAGATCTTGCTCCTTTCTTCCTAGTATCTTTTGTTTTTTTCTTTATCTATTTTGGGTTTCTCATATAAGAGAAACCATGTGACACTGGGGCTTAGTTGTCTGATCCAGCACAGGGGTCCACTGTATAATCCCCATGTTGTCTTTATCCATTCATCTGCTATGGACATAAAGTCATTTGCAAGATTTAGTTACTTTGAACTGTGCTGCTATACCCCAGGCACACACACATTAGTGTAATGTGTTCTCTTTAACAGAGCAAACACAGGTGAGTTTTTGCTTTTTTTTAATCCTAGAAGGGGAATAGCTAGGGCAAGTGTAATGTCTAGTTTCAGTTTTTTTTTTGTTTGTTTGTTTGTTTTGGAATCTCTGAGTAATTTTTATGGTTTCATTCCAGTTCCTTTGTTGATTTTTAGACTACAAGTCATTGTTTTATTACTTCAGTGCTTGCTTTAGGGCTAAGGTATATGTATTTAAGTTAGTCTGTCTTCATGTGATGCAATACCATTTTATGTTTCTTGTAAGTGATAGGTTCTCAGTGCAGCAGAGAAACAGGCAGAAGGAAAAAGTACAAAGGGCTTTATTTTCTTTGAGGACATGGGAGAGAATGTGGGGAAGGGTTAGGAATTATTTTTCCCTCCATTAGACAAAGAGAGACTGAGGCTTTTATGACCTTTTGTCAGGGATGGAGTCTGGAGGAGATGTTTGGATATACCTGTGGGAGCTGATTGGGGGTCTTTCCTGAGGTGGTGGGAAGGGTGAAAGGAAAATATGTCTTGAGCTGAGTTCAAGAAGAAGGGGGAGGTGATCTTGGGAGCATAGGCCTTTGTTTTAAGGGCATTGGCCATATTAGATGACCACAGTGATTTTAGCAATTCCTGCTAGAGTCAGAATCTATCATTCCTGTCTTTTGGTTGTTATGAAAAGGGTGTTGTGTCTCTTAGACTACTTCCTGCTGAACAGGGCATCTTCTTAGGGGTGTTGAGGGTTGACAGGCTGACGTTTTTTGCCCATGTAGAAGTTAGTGTCAGGTGTCTCAGTTAGGACTAAAAGTTTATCATTAGTGATGGCTCTCACCGGAGACTGATGAAACCTTGAAAAAGTTTAAAAAAGACAGCATGGTATGAGTATATGTAGAGCTTTGTGGTTAGCTGTGATCATATGAGTGGTAGGAGTGAGGATGAGTCTGAGATGTTAGACTTTTGGTGAGGCTATCTGTGTTTTGGAGGGAGAAACCCTGTAACCTTATCCTGACAGAAAATTGGAAAGAGTATCTGTGTGTCATAGGACATGAGGGGAAGAGGAAAGGAAAAGGGCGTCTATATATTGAAGGGACAGGGTGGGCTTGAGGTCAAAGGTCCTGAGATCAGCAGTGAGGGCTTGCTGAGGACTGTCCTTGAGAACTGAGAGTGACTGGGTCAGTCCATGTGAAGGCACAGGGCCTTGGTGAGCTGGGTATAAGGGAATGGTGAGGAAGGCATATGGGCTTGAGTCTCTTTTGATGTGTGGGGGTTATCTGAGTATTGGGGAATGTAGGGAAAGGCTGCAGGATCTCTGAGGCACACTAGTCTATGCGTGGCATGTGTGGCATGAGTGAGACTGCAAGTGTCTCAGAGTATGTGTCCAACAAGGGAACAGGGAGGGAGGACCTGGCTGTGTATAGAGGTTGAGTTTGTAGGATGTGTACTGTGGGGAGAGAGAGGAGTGGAGTTTTTGGAGGAGGTCTCTCCCCATGAGGGGTGTGGGACAGTTGGGATCGCAAGGAAATTATGATTGAAGGATAGTGTCTGGAGTCAGCAGGAAATGGACCTGTCTGAAGGGCATCATGTAAGTCGGCCATCAAGACCCACTGTACAGACTGTAGAGCTAATAGTAAGAACCTGATAACTCACCTCCATGACTCTGCTGTTGGTCCTTATCCCACTGTCATATATTTTACGTATGTATAAGTCACAAACCTTACCATACATGACTTTCAGTTTTGCAGATCTATTTTAAAGGTATTTAAAATCTGGGCATGGCGGCACATGCATATAGTCTCAGCACTGAGACAGGAATATCTTTGTGAGTTTGACATCAGCCTGGGCTGCAAAGTGAGTTCAAGGCCAGTCTGAACTACAGAGCGAGACCCTGTCTCAAAAAAGACATAAATAAATTTAAAAAATACATTTACATAAAGATGTAAAAAAAAAACCCACATGTTAATAATGCAGCCACCATTTTCACCGGTTCTTATTCTTTATGGTATGGGCTCACATTTCTACTCAGTATCATTTGTCTTGTGCATTAGAATGGCCTTGAGCACTTAACACCTCTTGGAGTGTAGTTTAGCTGTTGATGAAATCTTTAAGATTTTGTATATCTGAAATTGTCTTTATTTTGCTTTAAGTTAAAAAAACCCCTGGATATAGAATTATAGATTGGCAACTCTTTTTTTTTTTTTCCATTCAGTGCTTTAAAGATATTTATCTGCTGTTGTCTTGCACACAGGCTTCTGGGAAGATGTCTGTGGCCACACTTAGCCTGGCCCCTGTCCATAACACATGTGTTTTCCTCTTGTTGCTTTCCAGAGCTTTCTCTTTGCTGCTGGTTTTGAGCAATTCAGTTATGCCGTGCCTTGGTGGAGCTTTGAACACATTCTTTGTCCCTGTGCTCCTTGGGATTTGTAGGTCGGTGGGTATATCATTTTAATCAGATCTGGAAAAACTTTGGCTGCTATTGTTTTAGCTTTCTGAAACTTTCTTCTCCCTTTCTGGAACTTCAATTATATATAAATTAACTGTTTGAAGTTGGACCATCTTTGTTGGTATTCTTTTCATTAATTTTTTTTTCTGTCTGTGTTGTAATTTGTGTTGCTGCTGGTGAGCTTATGATTTTACTTTTCACTGTATGATTTGGTATTTCATCCAGTGGTTGTAAATTTTACACATTGTACTGTTCTTCCCTAGAAACTCAATTTAAATCATTTTTATGCCTTCTGTAGTTCTAATAACATTGGGACATATGGAGCACTGTTTTAATAACAGCTTTAATGCCCTTTTCTGTCTAATTCTAACATCTATGCCAGTTTGAATTGCTCTTAATTTGCTCATTATTCTTCTCCATATGTTTTCTGTTTCACTGAATGTCTGGAAAGTTCTGATTGGATGCCAGATAGATACTGCCCATTTCATCTTATTGGATGCTAGGTATTTTCTGTTTCTATAGATATCCTTGATCTTTGTTGTGGTGAAATACAGCAAGGTTTCTTATTGACAGTGCAACAATTCTGGGTTTGCTTTCGTAATAGGTCACATGGGTTCACAGTAGCTTTTAATCTAGGACTAATTAATTCACATGTTTGAGGCAAGGGTTTCCTGAATACTTTACCCAGTGCCCTGTGAGTTTTCCAGGCCAGCTGGTTGCTTCCAGCTGCACTCCCAGCCCTAAGTGGGGCTGAGCGCTGTCCCCACCGGCCCTTCCACATGTTCCTGTCTGCAGGCAACAGGTGCAGGCTGATCAGTTTCCTCCTGTGTGCCTCAGGGAGGCTCTGCTCCTCTGGGCTCTGACTCTGGACCTCTGTCCTCCGTGTGCCTCCTCAGCCTTCCTGGGATCTTGGCTCTGTCTCCCCACCACAAGGCATCTGTACAGTTGCACCTGGGCAGCCCTGTCTGGGCCGAGACCTGGAAACCCTCTCAGAGGGCCAGCTGGGTACCCCTGGGAGTGGCCACGTCCTTCCACATCCCCGCTCTTGTGTTTTGTTACCTGATATCCAGTGTCCTGAGACTCTTGTTTTACGTATCATATTTGACTTAGTTTATTTTGATTGTTTCAGCAAAAAGGTTAATCCAGTTCCTATTTACACTGCCTTTTTCAGAGTAAAAGTTTCAGTTTTCTTTTGAAATTGAAAATTACTTTCCAGTTATAAAATTAGTTCATATTCATTATAGAAAAAAACCTCAGAAATATAAAAAAATTGAGAGAGTAAAAATCATGTCTATTGTCATCACTCATCTATAACTGCTGTTAAATTATTGATATAATAACAATAATTTATCTATTTGTTCATTTGTTCAGTCCTGTAGCTCTAACAGAGGGCCTTTGCAGTGAGTTAATCTCCAGCCCTTTTTATTTTTATTTTTAGATTAACTAGTTATTTAATTACTTTTTTTTTTTTAAGATAAGGTCTTGCTATATAGCCCAGGCTGGCTTCGAATTCATAGCAATCCTCCTGCCTCAGCCTTCCAAGTGCTGGGGTTACAAATGTGTGCCAACATTCCTGACTCTTACTTTTATTTTTTATTTTGAGACAGTCTTGTTGAGTCACTAAATTGCCCAAGCTGGGCTTGAACTTGCAATCCTCTTGCCTCAGAATGCAGGGATTAGAGATATGCACGACCACCAGTGACTAATATTCTGTCATTCTCTCTCTCTCTGTGTGTACATGTATCACAGTTATAAACTCATACTACATCAGAAAACGGAGTATCTGTATTTCCTACTTAATTAATCTGATCTTTCTTGATAGGTACCATCTGCTGGTAGCTTTAGTCTACATAAAGTGTCTTTTTTTCAAAATCATCTTTTAAAAATTAATTATTTATTTGTTTATTTGGTACAGGGTCTCACTATGCAGCTCAAACTAATAGTGATCCTCCTGTCTCAGCCTCCCCAGAGCTGGGATTACAGGTGTGCACCAGCATGCTTGGTTTCTGTTAGCTGGCACAGTGCACCTGGGGTTCCGGGGCTGCACGGCATGTGACACTAGGGATTGAACCCCAGTCCTTGTGCTCAGCAGGCAGGTACTTAGACTGCCAGCCTTACAATAGTCTTTAAAAAAATTTTTTTAAAGCTCTTTCATCTTGCAAATGATGAAGAAACATGTTGGTGATTTAAAAAATAGTAAGTATTAATAGTGTATTGAAATTTAAGCCAAAAGTCTTATTCTTAAAGTTTATTCCTTGTGCTTGATTTTTAAAAGTTCTATTGGTCCATTTTAGATATGATAGCATAATGCTGATGCCTGTCACAGGGGATGTGCTCCAGTGCCTGGCATGCTTCTTTCTTCCCACTCCCTCCCCTCCCCATCTCCCTTCAACCTCTGTTTCCATCCTTATTCCTCAAAAGCTTTGCATCTGTTTTTTCCTTCTGTTTCATTCTCCTCCTTTTTATTTTTTAATTTTTTGAGACAGGGTCTTAGTACGTAGTCCAAATGGCCTCAAATGCTCAGCAATCTTCAGATAGTTCTTTGAGAAATTTACTTCCCAGGTGAAAATGCCTCCGTAGTCTGATTTCTGACTGTTCCTGCCCTCTCCCCACACATCAGGCTGTCTGGGGCATGTAGGGGCCTGGCCACAGAACTTCTGGGCTCTCCTGGTGGCCAGGAAGGTAGGATCCTCTGCTCCACACCCCTTCTCTAGATCTTGTGTGACTTCAGCTACAGAGCCCTTGTTCCTGCCATCATGGCCACAGGTAGACAACAGGAGAGGGAAAATTAAATTGTGCAGGCTCTTGGGGCCATTTTAGGGATGTGGGCTTATGTCCCAGGGAAATGAGGAACTCCTAGAAGATTCCAGTGGAGTGAGGGGAGGCAGAAGACTGATCTAAATGGGCTGGGCAGAAAATGAGAGGAGGGTAACTGCAGTGAGAAGGAGTTGCTACAGGCTTTCCATAAGGGGACCCAGAAGGTGGTGCGGTAGCTTTAAATTTTTAATCAACCAACTTTAAAATGAAAGATAATAGGAATGTTCCAATAGAGAGGAACACCTGACCATGGGGGCCTCAAGGTGGAGAGACTTGGGGGTGGGGGCAGAGCAGCTAGGGCAGAGGTTGGGGTGGCCCCTGTCCTTAGAATGGCCCTCTTCCTCCCAAGGGTGATGACAAAACAGAGAAGAGCTGGAGGAGACTGGAATGGCAGGCCTCTAAAGCGGCCAGCCGTACCTGCACACCCCCTGTGATGGCCAATGGCCATGTCTAGGCATGTCAAGGTTGACAGGCTCAGCGCATTTCTAGGCATACATTTATGTATCTATATCTCATGTTTCGAGGGCCACCTACTGCTCTGCATGACGGAGCCATGATCTGCACCCCTCCAGTGGTGCGTAGATGTTCTGCCACTCCTACACCCTCGCCTACACTGACTGTTTTCCATTTTTATGAAATAGCCATCCCAGTGGGTGTGAACTGCTGTCTTGTATTTTGACTTGGTTTCCCTATTCCTCACAACTTCTTTTTTTCTTTCACAACAGGGTGCTGCTATGTTTGCCCTGGCTGGCTTAGCACCCCTGGACTTGAGTGGCCTCCTGCCCCAGCCCCTTGGAGAGTGGGACTTGCAGGTGTACACTGCCACCACCAGCCTCAACACTTCGATGTGCGTTTCCCTCCGCAGTCCCAGGGAGGAGCCGTCCATCATTGTGGCTGTGGCTCCCAGCAGCCATCCTCCACTGGGCAGGATGTGGCATGTGGCTGCTGGGGCCGTCTTCAGGTCTCAGTCCCTAAAGGGCTTGAGCAGCTACGTAGAGCCAAGCCAGTCAACGGTATGTTCTCTCCTGGCTCCCTCTTGGGGGACAGACTCGCGTGGGGTCAGCTCTGCCTACCTCAGGATGAGGTTCCCCATGGGATGGCAGGGTGGTCACTGGATCTGCTGAAGCTTGTCTTCTGTGTGCTGTGTTGCTGGTCCCTCCTTTTGCAGCTGCCGGTGCAGAGCCTCTCAAAGTGCTCTTCTTGGCTCCAGGGTCCTCAAGGTGCTGGCTCAAAGCTCCCCCCACAGAGTGTTCATTGAGCATCTTTGCCAGATTGCTGAGTGGGAAGGTGTGTGCTTCCATCTGAGCTCTGACAGCTGATGAGCTGAGTGCTGTTTGGCGGTAGAGACTGAGTGACTTCCCTGTGACTTACCTCTGTGAATGGCTTCCTTTGCCTGGCTTTCCACGGCCATCTTCATCTTTTTCTTGTTCATGAGAGTCCCATGAGTTACTGTCATACTAATACCAACCTTTGCTTTGCATGTGGCTCATGGGAAGGCCGGGCTTTCCTGTGTATGAGGTGCACCCAACGCATCGTGGTCATGAGCACAGACGTAGCCACATTCTCTCCTGCCCCTAACCACACAGCTTCCCTTCCCTGCCAGAACCTGTAGCTTCACCTGTAACTGGGGATCATATTACCACCTTGTAGGGTCAGGAGATGACTACATCAGGTGCTTGTAACAGTGCCAGGAAACAGCATAAGATAATTACTACATTTTTAGTGTCTATGTTATTTTTTTTCCTGTTGGCCATACGGAGTATTACATTCATGTATATGAAGCTATCTATTGTGGTTTGCACCTTTGGTGTGAAGGTTAGAAGGGACATATTTTTGTTTTAAGTTTGTTTATTTATTTATTTTAAAGAGAGGAAAAGCAATACAGAAATTCAAAACAAGATGTTATGAAATTAACAATGGTTATTATACAGTACATTGTTATCTTTGAAGTAGTGGCCCAGACTATCAGATACACATATTCAAAATTGATTAAACAAGATAAGCAAGAACTAACTGTTCCTTTCAATGAAGTAACAGAAATTATTATTTTTAATTATTTTTAAACTTCTTAAAAATAATGTGACATTTTAAAAAACACAATAGTAGTACACTCTCAATAATTGATACAATGCATATTGTTGTCCTCATAGTAGTTATACAGAGCACAGGATGTAGACACGATAATTTTTCTAAGCAATGTTGGTACAAAAAAATTCTCATTGAACTAAGAAAAAGTAGTTGTGTACATAGTTCAGTATTCCATAATCACAATGGATTATTGGCAGACCTGGCAATGTCAGAAGCTGTTGATTTAAGTCTTTTACAGCTCCGCATACTGATCTAGCTTTATGTTTTATGCCACATGGTTAAACATTTCTGCTGGGTGGTTAAGGGCAAGTTAAAGAAAGACCTGCATAACAAAACATGTAACTTTGGTATCTTCTAAGGTTAGTCAAATCTCCTTAGAATTTACTTTGAAACCATGTACAGTGCTTTGTAGAACTGTTGTCAGTGTCAGCCATCTGGATGAGTCATGGCCGTTGCTTGACCAGTTTGTTCTCTGTGAAAGCCTGAGAGAATGTTTTCTCTCTAGGTGACTCTCCTTAGGCATACTGTACATCACCTATCCCTTTCCTCTGTGGTCCCATAATCTCCTTGCACAGAAAATTTGGGAAACCACTGAGTTGCAGGATGTTATAGCACAGGTTCTCTTATGTCCTGAGTCCTCACTGACCTTGAAGGGCTAGAGCCAAAATATTGGCAATCCTTGTAGCCTTTCTTTTTTTCCCCTCAATTTAGAAAAAAAGGATATGGTAAAACTTACTTTCTCTATGGAATTAAATATTATTAAAATTGAGTGAAAAATTTAAAAAACTTGAAGGCTAAAAAGATGTTCCTCTGTGTACTTATAAGCATTCTGTGGTTTTCACTTATATTTGAGTCTGTGGTCCACTTCTAGTTGATGTCTGTGTATGGTGGGATGGGGGGGAGCTTCTTTCCTTTTGGTCTGAGTGTCCAGGTGTCCCACTGCCATCTGTTGAAGAGGTTCTTTGTATTCTTCTCCCACAGAATGAATGCTCTTGGCTCTGAGATTTTTCTATTCTCCTCTAATTTTTTTGTCAATGTCTTCTTTAGAGACATTTATTAAATCTTTCATTATAGTTATCCTTTCTTTTTCTACTTCAGAGATTATTTCTGCTCTCATTTCCTTTCTACCTTTCTGCAGTTGTTCCTTTACTTCAGACAGTATTAATTTAGAGATGTCTTTTTTTACTTCAGAGACTACTTTTTATCTGATTCCCTCTATACTTTTCTGCAGCTCTCTCTCTTTTTTTTTAATTCAGGCTCTAGTAATTAAAAGGTTTCTTGTTTTACTCCAGAAGCTATCTCCAATTTGAGTTCCTGTATGTTTTTGCATTTGTTTGTTTAATTCAGATGCTACTAATTCAGAGATTTTGGCTACATGATTCCCACTTTCTTCTATGATAGTGTCTCCTGTATTTGTTGCAGGTGTGCTGGGGACCTGAGATTGCATTTTGCCCTGTGTTTGTGTCATTCTGTATAGCAGTGATCTCTGACCTTTAGTGCAGAACTTTGGTGAAGTTATGCTGTTAGTGCCTAGTGAAATTTGGGTTGGGATCTACCACATTTGATCTTGTCCGGATGTGCCTAGCTGGGTCTGGCTGCTGTGCTCAGCTTTTTCCTGGTGCAGCTTTTGGATGAGAGTCCATTGTGCTCCTCTGGCAAGGTGCTCAGCTCCTGGGTTAGCTGGTAGGTTCTGACCCTCAGCATCTTTGCAGGGTATTTTGCTGCAGGGCTCCACAGCAGATATTCGAGCTGTGTTCTGTGCAAGGTACAAGTTCTGGTGGTACCAGGGTGCAGGCCTAGTATTCTTGCCTATGTTCCTGCCAGTAATGAGCTGTGTGTGGGCCAGAGCTCTTGTGGCAGTGCGGGTGGGGTAGGGGGGCACAGGCCTGGAGGTCCCACCTGCACACCCACTGGTCAGTCTGTCGGTTGAGACTGCTGAGGGCAGGGGCTGAGTTCTGGTGGTGGGGTGGGAGCCTGCAGGCAGAGAGGTCCTACCTGTGCACCTGCCAGTTGGTCGGTTGGGCCACTGTGTGTGTGGGGAGCTGAGTTCTGGTGGAGGTGCAGGGGGCCAGAGGCTGAGCGATCCTTCCTGCACAACCGCTGATGACCTGTCAGTCTCAGTAATAGAAATTAGTAGTACAATTATCTTAGCTATCTTGTGTATGTATGCACATCTTTTTTTCCTTCCCTCTTTTCTCTTTTCCTCTATCCCAGTTGTTCTTTCCTTCTGAACAGTTTCTTTATCTGTTATACCTTTTGAATCTTATTTAGTCTCAGTTTCTTACACTCGAGAGACTATATGATGTTCACACATGTGGGTCTGGTTTATTTCACTTATAAGTATGGCCTCTAGTTACATCCATTTACTTATAAAGATATACCTCAAGCTTATCTTTCTTTATAGCTGAGTAGTATGCCATCAAATTTATATAAATACCACTTTCTTACAGTACTTTTTGTGGTTGTCTTTAAAAATATTTCAATTTTGCATCCATTTGGAATTCAGATGTGGAGTTCAAGGTTGTATTTCTTTCTTTCTTTCTTTCTTTCTTTCTTTCTTTCTTTCTTTCTTTCTTTCTGCAGGACTGGGGTTCAAACTCACGACCTTGCACTTGCCAGGCAGGCACGTGTGCCACAGAGCTATCTCCCTGGCCCCTCAAGGTTGTATTTCATGAGTGTCTCATACTGTTTTAGGGACATGTTTGCTTTAATTTTATTTTGTTTTAATTTAAACTTTTACCCAAACCCCCTTTTTAGGGCAGTTGATAGCCACATAACTATTATTAAGAGCCACAGAGGTTCCTGCTGACCCTATGTGACTGTCTCCAGTGCTGTTTCCTGCTCTGGTCACCATGTGATGTTTGGTTGCCAGGACTCTTCAGGCTCAACCTGGCTGTGACCCGGTTCCTTACCTGTCTTTGACAGTTGTAAGGGACTCTTGTCTTAGTTGCTTCACTTGTCACCAAGACATGACCTATGACACCCAAAACTTAAAGAGAAGTGCATTTTGGCTCACAGTTTCTGAAGTTTCCACCCATGTATGGCAGGTTTTGGACTCAGTTCATGATGGCCCAGGAGAGAGAGAGAGAGAGAGAGAGAGAGAGAGAGAGAGAGACAGAGACAGAGACAGAGACAGAGACAGAGACAGAGACAGACAGAAAGAGAGACAGAGAGGAGGGAAAGAGTCAGACACACAGAGAGAGACAGAGAAAGCGACAGAGGGAGAGAGAGGGAGGGAGATAGAGGGAAGAGAGAGGGTGAAAGAGAGAAGAAGACAGAAAGAAAGGAAGAGAGAGAGAGAGAGAGGGATGGAGAGGCAGAGAGAGGGGAAGCTGGAAGGCAGGCGCAGCTAAGGGTGAGTCAGGGCTGCACCTGCCACTGTCTAGTCCTCTTCACAAAGCCTACCTGACCTGGCAGCACAGTGGCCACCAGCTCCAGTGGCCTCTAGGTGGAAGCCCAGGCTATACTTGGCCCTGGGCCTGGGTGGCTGCTTTCTTGCCATGAGACTGGGTTGGTGGGGTATGGACGTAGACACTGCCCCACGCTGTGGCAAGGCTGGCTCCAGTTATCACTGCTGCTGCTGGCCTCAGCACTTGGCTGAGACTGTGTTTTTCCAGCTTCTCCTGACAAACCCTTTCCGTGTGACCTTTGGACAAAGCCCAGACCAGAGGAGTGGGCGTCATACTCCACAGCCTTGAGGTGTCACTGTGTGAATCCTTTGGAATTCTGTGTGGGAGACTGGTCTCTTCTTCCCCAGTTGTTTATTCAATCACTTATTTACATCAGTTTGGACATTTCTTTTCTATGTGGGTTATAATCCAATGACATGCTTTTTTGTTGTTGTTGCATACATTGTCCTGGCCTTGGCTGCATGGAACCCATTCTCTGGCCTTGTGGGTCCCTGTGTCATTGCTTTAGATTCTTTTGACTTCCTATTTTAGTCCTGATGTTCTGGAATGTTCTGTAACCAATAAGGGTGAGCCATGGCCCAATCCTGTCCCTCTCTCACACTTGGGGCCACAGCTTGTACTTGGCCCATAGACGTCTTTCCACAGGACAGAAGAGATCTAGGAGCCCTCTGGGGTCTCTCTTACAAGGCACCAATCCTAAAGGTGAAGTCTAAATGCTTATGATCTGATGGCTTCCAAAGCTGCCTCCTGTCACCACCACAAAGGTCGGAATTTCAACACAAATTTTGGTGTGATGCAAACATTCAGATGAGAATATTTTGTCCCTGGGTTCCCTGCATGAATCTCCCTCATCCACACAGTATGTTAATTCCATGCTGCATTAGCCTTCTCTGCCAGGATGCAGCACCTCCTACATACAAGTTGCAGGGGGGGGGCTTCATTTAGCTCATAGGTTCAGGGGATTCCATCCATGGTTGGCAGGTCTGAGATAGGAACATGACTGGGAAGGGGCATGAGGGAGCCAGAATTCTCAGTGCATGGTGGGTAGGAGGCACAGTGGGCAGTGTGTCAGGAGGAACAGCCAGGGGCCAGGGGCAGTGCCTGGGTCAGGCCTCCCTATACATCCTCACACACACACCTAGAGCATGCTTTGCTGCTCTGCTGGGTAACAGCCCCAAGCTATTAACCTGTTCTGGAATCAAGTTCGAGTTCCAAGTCTCATCTGAATAGCACCCAGGCAGACAGGGGTGAGGCTCAAGTTATGAGCTGCCCTGAAGCCATTGCTCACCACCTATGCAAATGGAGAGCTTGCGCTCAGCACAGCAGGGGGCCTGCCTGGTGCAGACCTCTGTCCAGCAAGGAGTGGAGGTCCTCGCCCAATAGGAGAGACTGCATTAGCTTTAAGGCCTGGGATTACTCCTCTCTGGCCAGAGCCCTGCCCTCCAGGTACCCTGGGATGGGGCCTTCTGGACACAGGTCCCCCCTGTGAGCCACCCCAAGGTGAGGACCCTCTTTGCAATGGTGCCAGGTGGGGTAGAGCTCTGAGGCTGCTGGGCCTTCCTAGTGATAGTTTCCTGCAGGAGTCTTACCTTGGTAGTGGCTTTGTCCCAGGTCAGTGTCCTAACTAGAGGCTCTGTGGCACTGGGCCATGACCCCTGTGGCTTAGGTGGGGCTGCACGGCTGGGGCTGACTGTGGTAGCCACACACCTCTGGTGGCTTTGTGTTCCCTCTACAATAGAAGGCACAGCCCTGAGAGTCCAGAGTTGCCTGCATGGCATCTGTCCATTGTCCTGGACAGCAGATAGGCCCCTGCTTCTGTTCAGATGGCCAGGGACCCTGCGCAAGATGTCCATTGGGCTGTGTCTGCCATGCACTCCTCTGGCCTCCTCACCCTTCATATCTGGCTGGGCCTGAGCACTGTGCAAATCTTTAAGTTCTGCTTCCCTTCCTATAAACACATTTCACTGAGAAGAAACGAAGCAACACCAGGCTTGCCCTTCAACTCTTTGCTTGTAAACGGCCTTAGCCCAATCAATGCTCCTTGCATGCCCTGTAAGTTCTACCTCACATGAAGCACTAGGACACAGGCGATTCAGCCGCGGCCTCCCACCTGGTAGCAAGCACAGCCTCTCCTCCGTCACTCACCAGCATGCTCCAGTGGCCGCCTGAGGGCTTATGAAATGGCCTTAGCTGTCCACACTGCCACTGCCCAGGGTCACGTGGGCACTCTCCACAGCGCTGGGATCTTCCTGCCCAAACCCTCCAGAGTCACCCTATGGGATTCCCTGAAGGCAGCGTAGCATTTCCTGATGTACTTCTCCGAATTCTTGCAGCCTCGTGTGGTTTCCAAATTCCAGAGCTGTGTCCACACTCTCGTGCATGTGTGCGATCACAGCACCCACTGCTGAATGTCATTTTCCTCCTGAGACAGCCACCACAAAGGGCAGGATGGCACACGTGCGCTTCGGGGCAACACAACCGCTTGGACCACAGCACTCGCCTCCTTGTGCTGTGGCTGCTTTCCTCTGGCTGGGAGGGTAGGTGCACACAGACTCTACTGAAGGGTATGAGAGGCTTGTGCCCGAATCTGTGAGCCCTGGGTGCACTGGTGACCTCTCTGAGTGTCAGTCTCCTCTTCCCTGTGGCCTCCCCTCAGCCAGTGCAGGCCTGACAGGGCAGAGGTGATGGTGGAGGCTGGAGTGTCCCCCTCTGTCCCCCTAAGGCCCTCAGAAGTCTTCCCACTGTGGTCCCTTCATCTCTGTGACAGCAATGTCCATCGACATCTCCTGCCTGCTGCTGGCTTTCTACTAAAAGTGGCTGCTGGCATGGAGAGCTGTGTGAGCCCCTCACACAGTCCTCCTCCCCTGGCCCGTCTCCTTCACGGGCAAGTCTGTGTGCGTTTTCCTGCCCCCCCGCCTCTGGCCACACTGCTCTGCCTGGGAGGTGCATGGCCTGTTTCATGCCACAATTTCTCTTTTCATTTTGTATTTAGCACCCAAGAATCCACAGCCACTTTCGGGGTCCCCTGAAGTCTACCCAGTTTGGAATGCTGGGCCAGGGGCCAGAATGGGCACCCAAGGGTCAGCCATGCCTGCCTCTGTTAGCTCATCTGTTCTGCGGATAAGACAAATAAAGTAAGCGTGCCTACCCTCCCAACCAGAGGAAAGCAGCCACAGCGCAAGGAGGCGAGTGCTGTGGTCCAAGCTGTTGTGTTGCCCCGAAGCGCACGTGTACCATCCTGCCCCTTTTGGCGGCTGTCTTAGGAGGAAAATGACATTCAGCAGTGGGTGCTGTGATCGCACACACGCACGGGAGTGTGGATACAGCTCTGGAATTTGGAAATCACATGAGGCTGCAAGAATTCGAAGTACGTCAGGAAATGCTATGCTGCCTTCAGGGAATCCCATAGGGTGACTCTGGAGGGTTTGGGCAGGAAGATCCCAGCGCTGTGGAGAGTGCCCACGTGACCCTGGACAGTGGCAGTGGCAGTGGCAGTGTGGACAGCTGAGGCCATTCTGTTGAGACTTCAGGCTCCTTATTCCTGACAGTGCAAGGGCTGAAGGGGACCTGGGCTTGCCAGCCAGTGTACCGGTCCCAGCTGCCTGGCTCGCCCCCTTTGGGCAGTGGCAGGTGACATTGGTGAGTGGACCTTGCAGCTGCAAGTAGCATTTGAGGCAGAACACCGAGGTTCAGAGTGGGTGGAGGTCATGCCAAGAGCATGGCTGGGCTGCATCCTGGCAGGGCACCTGCTGTTCTGTTCTGGTTACAAGCTGAGCTAGAATTCCAGCGCTCTGGGAGGCTGAGGCAGGAAGACTGAGTCTGGGCAACTTGCTGAGACCTTGTCCCAAAATCTGAAAGAAAATTTAAGAACGGCTATGGCTGTAGCTCAGTGTGAAGGCCCTGTGTTCAATTCCCAGTACTGCAAAAGCACAGCACAGCACAGCACAGCACACAGCACACAGCACAGCACAGCACACAGCACAGCGCAGCGCAGCGCAGCACAGCACAGCACAGCACACAGCACA